>LT969558.1:918069-953069 GCA_900097035.1 Plasmodium blacklocki (nom. inval.)
ATATATATCAAATGAAAAAAAATAAAATAAATCATATATATATATATATATATATATATATATTCATACATATTGACAAACGTCATCCAGTGACACTTTCAAAATATACTTTTTCCTTATTTGTACATAGGCATGATTCGATTTAATTTTTTTTAATTCAACAGTTTCTTTATACAAATTTTCTTCTTTCATTGGGTGTTTTAAATTTTTATTTACTATTTTGCATTTCGTTATATCTGGACTTATTGTTGTTTCTAGATAATTGGACTTTATTTGTGAAATATTAAAATATTGATTCGTATCATGATCTGAATGATTATTATGATTATGTGATTTAATTTTTATATTTAATTGATTAATAAAATGTGTCCATATATTTTTATTTTCTTCTTGTGTATGTAAATTATATTTCATATCTTTTAATTTATCTTTAATAATATTTTTATATGGAAGAATATATTTATAATGTTTAAATATTAACAATCCATATATATATGTATTTGTATTTTTTATTTTTTTTTCATTCTCTGCTTTTTCTCTTTTTATTTTATATAAAACAATTCCTTTCCTTTTATAAAATTCATGTGTTTCTAAATTAATTTTTACTATCAACCCTTCAAAAAAAACATAATTCTTATCGTGATAATAATAATTTAATGTATGAGATGAGTATTTGTGTCCTTCTATTTTATTATTTGTTTTTTTTATATAATCATAATTATTATTAGAACTATTTTTTGAGTTACTTTTACTGGTTAATTTATATTTATCTTTTCTATGTTTAGTATGTTTATTTATTTTATAATATGAATTATCTGATAAATGTGATGGATTATCTGATAAATGTGATGGATTATCTGATAAATGTGATGGATTATCTGATAAATGTGATGGATTATCTGATAAATGTGATGGATTATCTGATAAATGTGATGGATTATCTGATAAATGTGATGGATTATCTGATGAATGTGATGAATTATCTGATAAATGTGATGAATTATCTGATAAATGTGATAAATTATCTGATAAATATGATGAATTATCTGATAAATATGATGAATTATCTTCATTATTATGGCACCTCAGACTATGGTCGTCTGAATTTGAGCTATCCTTTTTAGATGTACTACTATATGATTTATCATATTTATCATATTTTTTAGATTTATCATATTTTTTTGATTTATCATATTTTTTTGATTTATCATATTTTTTAGATTTATCATATTTTTTTGATTTATCATATTTTTTACATTTATCATATTTTTTAGATTTATCAAATTTTTTAGATTTATCATATTTTTTTGATTTATCATATTTTTTTGATTTATCATATTTTTTAGATTTATCATATTTTTTAGATTTATCATATTTATCATGCTCATTATCATTGTCGTCAGTCTTATGAGTGTCTTCCCCATTTAGCTTATGATTTACATTCCCCTTTTTTATACTCTCCATATTTTGCTTCATCTCCTCTTCTGCCCCTACACCGGTGAAACGGAAATCTCTTGACTGTAAATTATTATAGATTTTATCAAAATAATTTTGTTCACTGTCTTCATTGTAATATTTATTAATATATTCATTGTATACATCTTCATTATATCCCATTTTTTTTAAAATATATTTTCCGTAATTATCGATTTGTATATTGTGTTCTTTAAAATCGTCATATAAATTGATTTCTTTTTTTATAAGCACTTCTTTATCATTTTTATTGAATTTATCTAAAAGTATTTTTCTTTTGAATGTTAAATTTTTTTCCGTTACGTTATATGTATGTGTGAGATTATCATTGGAAGGGTCATCATTATTTGTATTGTCAATATTATATGTATCATTATAATTTTTATATTCTGATTTTATTTGATTATTCTCTTGTATATTATAATTATCAATATTATTTTTCAATTCCCCATTTGTTTTTTCATCATTTGATTTTAAATTATATTTATCCTTATGTATAATAAAACTTGATAAATTTCTTATTTCGATATCTGAGTCCTTTTCACTTGATTCGCTATCATTAGAATGTATCGATGAGTTCATATCCTGATGATCATATTCATTGGATATATTATTTTTTATATTATTATTATAACATTTCTTTGGAAAATTTAAATATATGATTTCTTTTTTATTTTGTATACGATTTAATTTATATTCTATATTATTTATAAAATTTAAATATAAATGATCCTTTGAATTTTCTTTTTGTTTTTCTATATCAATTAAAACCTTCCCTTCTTTTATACATTTTATATGTTCAATTCTACCTTCATCATTTATTTCATTATCTTCATCGTCTTCTTTCTTTTTAAAAATGTTCAATACATTTTCATTTATTTTATGCCGATTTTCATTTATACCATCTTTTTTGGAACGCTTCAATTTTATATTACATTTTATTTTGCTATCCATCTTTTTATGGTAAGATCACTCAAAAAAAAAAGTGAAAAAAAAACAAAAAAACATAACAAAATGAAATTCAATAAAATAAAATGTAAAGAAATAAAAAGAAAAGGAAAGTATAAATAAATTAAAAATATATATATATATATATATATATATATATATATATATATATTATTATTATTATTATTATTATTATTATACTTTATTTTGATTTAATATATAATTTTAAGAGAAAAAATGAAATTTTGAAAAACATCAGCTAAAGTAACAAATATATAAAAATTAAAACAATTAAACCTTGAAAAACTAAAAGAATATATTTACATAAAAATATACATATATATATATTATATATATATATATATATATATATTTTTTTTTTTTTTATGGATTAATGTTCTTCATATATATTATTATATTTATATAAAATATTTTATTTTATGTATAATTATATCATATCAATAGTTCTATTAAGTGAATCATTGAATATATATATCATTCAAAAAAAAAAAAAAAAATTTTAATATATTATTAAAAATATAAAAGTAATATAATCTGAAATATTTGATAATAATTATACACAATTATTTATATATTATATATATATAATATATATATATATATATATATATATATAAATATACACAGCATTATATTTCTTGATCCCATATATATATTTTCATGTTATAAAATTTTTACCTATAAAAAAAAAATTCATTTTCTTTTTCTTTTTCTTTTTCTTTTTCTTTTTTTTTTTTTTTTTTTTTTGTAATATATAAATATATGAAGAATCAAGATCTACCTCTTTATATATGTATTTTTTATTTATTATTTATTATTTTTTATTTTTTATAATTTATGATATATTCTATAAAAAGGAAGTTTCATACTTATCTTTTTTTTTTTTTCAATTCTTTTTATATTAAAAGGGAAGATAAAAATAAAAGAAATATTATTTTATATAAAAATATATAGATAGATAGTTATATTTAAGTATACTTTTATATTGTGTATATATGATATATAATCTTTGACTTTGTACATATATTAACAATATATTATATCATATTAATATATAATGTTACATATTATATAAATAAAAATTTATCTACGTAAAATATTCTCCCCACATATATATATATATATATATATATATATATATATATAGTTTGTATATTATGTGTGTGTGTTGTTTTTCTTTATCCTCTATTTTTTAATATGATAAGAAGCACATATTTGAAGTACACCGTTAAATATAAAAATATTAAAAATGTAAAAGAAAAATTTGCTGATATATATACCTTTGGTAAGAATAATTGTACACTTGTAGAAAAGAAAAAATTTGATAGGAAATGTTATAAAAATATTCAAGATATTAAGAATGAAAAGGATTTAGAAATTTTTTTTTATAACTATGACAAAACAAATATAGACGATATATTTAATGATTATAAATATTTAATTAATTGTAAGAACTATCAGAAAGAATGTTCAGGGAAGGAAATGTTAGAAAAAGCTTATATAATAAAATATATATCAAATAACGTTCAACTTTTTCATTTTATAAAGTCTAATAAACATATGTTCTATGAAAATAAACCGCCCCAACAAGGTGACAGTAATAATAATAATAATAATAATAATATTAAGCATGTAGGAGATTTTAAAAATAATTATTGTAACATTAATTACCAGAGGAATAGATATTGTGGTGATCAAAAATATGGAGAACAAAATATCTACTACATTCATAATATTGAAAAAGCCAAAATAAACAAAGATGAGGTGCTTAAAAATAAAGATAAAAATAAATGTTCACAATATCTTTTTGATAATGATGTATATAAATTTATATCTCAAATAAAAAAATGTGATATATGGAATTATAAAGATAAAATTGTTCATAAAAATTATATTAGTTATAATATATTTTTTCCAATTACTTATATGAATATAGAAAAAAAAGAAAATTGTAAAACCAGTACACAAAATATTTCTTATTATATAAATACAAATATATTTTTTCACCATATCCATAGATATAATAAAGATATATTTTTAGATATAATAAAAAAAATGAATTATATGTTATTAAATTCTCAAGATATTAAAAATTTATTAATTATATTAACTTTATTACATCACAATAATATATCTTTTTCTACAGAAAAAAATAATATCATAAAAAATAATAATCATGATAAGACAACTAACAAATTTATTTATAAGAATAAAGAATATATAAATAAAAGAATATTTATGGAAATATTTACAAATATATATAAAACCATCTGTTCAAAAAGAAATGATATATCTTTTATATATTTATATGATTATCTTTTAATAATGACAGTTAATGAGATTAAAAATAAAGAGTACTATATAAGTATAGTAGAAACATTGTCGAATTATATGAACCTCATAAACAAAATTACAAATAATAATAATAATAATAATAATTATGATAATTATGATAATAATAATTGTGATAATTATGATAATAATAATTGTGATAGTATCCTCTTGAGCAATTCCTATGACAATTATCATAATGATGAAAATGTTAGAAAACAAACATACAATACAATAAATGAACACAATAAAAATAATCCACAAACAATATTCAATCTTGATCACGTACTTACAAATTCTTTAAATGAATCGAACACATATGATATTGAAAATAATCAAAGGGAAGAAAATGATAATCATAATAAATTTATTAATCAAGATAATATATATGATGATGTAAATATTAATTCTTATGACATTTCAAAAAATGATTATTTAAAAAACGGAGAAGCAATAATTAATAATAATTGTTCAACTATAAACAATATACTAGATTATGAAAATAAAAATATTCAACTTAGTAAGAGAAATTATATTTATTTACAAAAGAAATTATATACAATTAAAAATATAATAATATCAAAAATATTGTTAATATATATTATGAAATATATATTTAGTCATATTGATAATAATATATTATATGCACACTCTGATTTAATATGTGAAAATTTGGAATTAATTCCTCCTTTACTAGTTACAAATTTTATATTTACAATTGGTACTTGTAAATATATTGATGAATTTTGTATGTTTATGCTAGCCAAATATGTTCAAAATAATATTCAAAATTATACATGCAATGAAATTAGTATTATTGTAAATACATATGCTGATGCATCATTAGAAGATGTTAGTTTTTATGAAACTATTTGTGATTATATGAAATGTCATTTTAATAAATTTTCTTCTATCGACATTATTAAAATAATTTATGCATTCTCAAAAGTAAGAATACGTGATATAGAATTATTAAAAATGTCTTATGAAAAAATTAACCATTATTTAATTGAAAGAGAAAAAAGGTTTGATATTAATAAGCAACTGAAAATGATGGATTTTAAAAAAATAAATGAAAACAAAAAGTATATACAATCACAGAATTATTTAAAAGTTAAAAAATATGCTAATAATACACAAAATTATTATGCTAATAATACACAAAATTATTATGCTAATAATACACAAAATTATTATGCTAATAATACACAAAATTATTATGCTAATAATACACAAAATTATTATGCTAATAATACACAAAATTATTATGCTAATAATACACAAAATTGTTATACTAATAATATATGTAATAATACAAATATATTACAAAATAAAGAGAACATTAAAAAAAATAATTATATTATTAACAAATATCTATGTGCATATGCTTTAATTGCAGCAGGGAAATTAGATTATGATGAAAATGTAGATAAATTATTTATACATTTAAAAGAAAGTATAATAAATGATGGTATTGATATAAGAGGAATTTTATGGATGCCTATAGCAATTACAAGCTTTTTAAGCTCCCAATGTATATTTAATTTCTTACCAATATATATCAATTTAATAAATCAAGCTTTTAAAAAAACACAATCACCAAAATTACTCTCTTTATTAATAAGAAGACATAATATATTATTACATACCATCGAAACAGATATTATACCTAAAAAATATATAGATAAAATAACTTTAAATAATCTTTATCATATATGTAAAAGTAAAAAAGATAATTCAAAAGAAAAAGTATTCGTTCCAGATAGTTCAACATTCCATATTGAAGTTTCCAATGCATTGTTATCATTAGACATACCACACCAAAAAGAAGTTAACATTTATCCCTTTACAATTGATATATATATTCAAACATCACAAAATATAAGTGAAGAACAACTGAAAAAAGACAATTCATATGGGGAATATCAAGTGAATCAACATAATGTGCACACGAAACTTAACAGAAGTAATACATTTATGTATGAAAATGATACCAATTTTGAGCAAACATTTGAAAACAAAAAAGTCAAACATAAATCCAAGAATAAGAATGAGGTATATACGGAAATTCCCTTTATCTAAAGTATTAAAAATAAAAGCACATATATATATATATATATATATATATATATATATATATTTATTTATTTATATATTTATATATATATATATATTTATGTAAGCTAACCATTTATTTTTATTTTAAAAAAAAAAAAAAAAAAAAAAAAAAAAAAAATTTAGCTTGTCGCCAATCTTTTTCTTGACCACATCATATTTGTTTTTGTTACCATACATTTTAATTCAATCTTTTTGTTATAATTCATTTAAATTATAATATAAACAAAAATAAACTATTTTTAATTCTATTTAATTAAGTCTTTTTTTTTTTTTTTTTTATATTTATAATGAAAGAAAGGCATACTACACACAAACAAACAAACATATATATATATATATATATATATATATATATATATATATGTTGGTATATTTTTATTATTATTTTTTTTTTATGACTAGCCAAAATGATAACAAAAATATATTATATATATATATATTTATATATATATATATTTGTACATGTCCTACTTCCCTATCCGATCAGACTATAATTCCTCATTTTTTAATTGCGAATTCCAAATAAGAGGAGTATCGTTACATATTTTAATTTCATTTTGAATAATTTCATTAGATGAACTGATTAACGAATCGAAACTTAAATATTCATAATTTAAGTTATATTTAAGTCCCTCTGTTTTTACTTTACATTTTCCTCCAATTGGTAAGAGAGCACATCCTTTTTCAAAAGCATTTAAATTTATATGTATAACATGGTTTCCTTTTTTTAATAAAAATATGAAATTATTTTCACCTATTAAATAAATATTATTTATTGTTTGTACGTTTTTATACAAAGAAGATATATTTGCACATGTTTGATCAAATCGATTTCCTGTAGCTCCTAGTACAATAATTTTATCGTTTTCATAAATATATGGTTTTATTTTTTCAATACATTTATCTAAGTCTGTATTTTCTTGATTTTGACATTTTTCAAATAAAACACCTTTATTTTTATAATGTGTATATACATGTGGGTATATACTATCAAAATCTCCACAAATAAAATCTGGTAAAATTTCTACAGAATCTCTCTTTTGTTTTTTTTTTATATCTATATTTATTGTTAATTTATGGTTATTATTAAATAAATCATATAATTGTTTGCATGTAACATTTTTGTCATTTGTATGTTGTATAATGGGGTTTGATATATCTTGTTTTTCCCTTATCTTTATTTCTTCTATTTTATAATCCTTTTTATTTAGTTGTATACCCTGTACAATGGATATATTATTGTTCATACAAGAATTACTTACATGCTGTTTATTCATGGTGCAACATAAATCATATAAGCGATTAGCCCCACCATCTGCACATATTAAAATATTTGAGTTCTTTATAATTTCATAGGAATGTGAACATAAGGTATTATTTAATATAATAGTAATTAATTTATAATTGTAAATATCTGTATAAACATCTGGATTAGTATTATCAACAGAAGTGGATATTTTTATATCTTTTACCTTATCATTATTTGAAAAAATATATTTCATAAAATCAAGATTATGATAATGAGGAAAGTCATCTTTTTCTTTTACAGTTGAATAATAATGTTTATGGTTTTTTGTCATTCTTTCTTTGTTACCACATGATACTTTAGTGCCCTTGTTAAAGTATGAAAAATATTTCGAAGAAATCCTTTTAAATATACATGCGTACTTTTTTTTCATTTTAAAAAATAAAAAATTATTGAAGTAAAATATGAAAATAAATGCGTATATGTCGCGTCATAGGAACATTATAAATATGAATGGACCACTAGAAAAAAAAATAAAAATAAAAATAAAATAAAATATATTATAGTATTATAAAATGGATGATCTAACACATAATATATATACTTTTAAATCTTAACTTCTTCAAAATTTTGAATATTATTCCTTATTTTTAAAATTAACAAATGTAAATTAAACAAAATTTCAGTTAAACAGTAAATGAGAAATGAAAATAATGTGTTGTAATTTTGATATTCTTATATATATTGCTCAAAAAAATGTATATATATATATATATATATATATATATATATATTTATTTATTTATTTCAAGATCTAGTAGTTTGTGTGCACAATACTATAATATTTATCACATTATTTTTTTATCTTAATATATATACAATTACAATATAATTGTAAGGAAATAATACAAATAATGGTTAATTTTTAATGTTTCAAAAAAAATAATGGCTTTAACAAATACATAAATAGTAAAGGCTTATCCAAACATATAAATATAAATAAATAAATAAATAAATAAATATATATATATATAATTATTTATTTATATATTTATTTATTTATTGAAGGTTAAAAATACATGATGAGTTTAAGAAAGGGTAAAAGTTGTATTACCCATTTTATGGAAATTATAAATATACATTTGGTATGAACATTTTAAAAAAGAAAATTGTTCAAAAACTTATTTGAGACTATGGGCTAATATATGATTACACCTATTTATTTTGTTTATTCATTCTTTATGTTATTGTCCTTTTTTTTTTTTTTCTTTTTTTTTTAAATACAATTGAACAAAATAATATTATATGTGTAAATATATAAATATATATAAATATATATATTCATATTCTTTATGGAAATATAAAGAAAAAATATACAATAATATATTAAGCACAAAATAATAGAATAAAAAAAAAAAGATCAATTTATTAAGAAAATATTAGCATTGATAAATCATAATGTAAATTATAAGACTGACAATGAAAATGTGTGCATTTTTTTTTTTTTTTTTTTTTCCTTCTTTTTATTGTTATTTAAAATTTTCCCTTTATTATTTTCTATTGAAAAAAAAAATAATTTTAAAAAATATCAATTTTTTCTTTTTTCTTTTTTTTAAATACCTTTTCTTCTTCTTTTTTTCCTTTTTCTATATATCTTAAAATATTGATTCATATTAATGAAAAGAAGGAATTTCCATAAAAAAATAGTGTTTTTTTTTTATATATATATTTACACTATTATTATATATAAATAAAAATATATATATATATATATATAATATTTTTTATAAATATTTTTTTATTTTATATATTTTAATACTTTCATATATATACCATAAATATTCATGTGCTCATTTAATATATATTATGTGTGCAGAGTTTATAAAATATATATATATATATTTATATATATATTTATAAAAAAAAAAAAAAAAAAAAAAAAATATACTTTTATATATGGCTTGAAATGAAAAACAAAAAAGAAACATAATTTTGGAATGTTATATATAAAAGAAAGAAAGAAAGAAAGAAAGAAAAAAAAAAAAAGAAAAGGAAAAAGAAAAATATATATAAGGAAAAAATAATATATATTTTTATTTTATTCATTTATTTATATATAATATTACATTTTATAAATTAAGAAAGAGCTCTTATTTTATTAATTTAGAAAAAAAAAACAAACAAACAAACAAACAAACAAAAAAAAAGGCATAAAAAATATTACCTTTTTGGGATTGCTTAAAGTTTTTTTTTTTTTTTTGTATTTTTGTACATTAGCGTGTAGCTAATAAGTAAATATAAAATTAGCTCTTTGATAATTGATAAAATAAAAACATATATATAATATATATGTATTTAATATATTTATAATATATATGTATATATATATATATATATATATATATTATTGATAATCCCTCTATGTATCAATAAAATGTATGTTATGTTTTTATATATATCTTCAATAAGGCAATGTATATAAAAATATATGAATAAATATATATAATATATATATATATATATATATATATATAATATAATATAATATATTAAGTAATACATACCATATTTATAAGAATATACTTTTTTTTCTTTTTTTTTGTAATATTTTTTTCTTTACATTTCTTATTATATATAATATATATGTAAAAATTCATCATTTATATATAAATATATATATACCTAATTATTTCCAAAGAAAAAACAATAATATATATTTTCTATATGTATGATAAAAATAAATAAATATAATATATATATATATATATATATTATATTATATAATTATATTTTTTTGTGGACACTTTTTTCTTTTCTTTTCTTTTCATTTATTTTTTTTTTTTTTTTTTGCACAAATTTAATTAAGATATATAAAAAATATATTATACATATGTTTATTTTAGTAAATATTTATTTATTTATATATACATTTATTTATTTATTTATTTATTTTTTACAATGGACATAAATAATAATTACCTAAGGGTATAATATACAAATATTAACTTACGTTAATATTATATATATATATAAATATATATATTTTTTTTTTTTTTTACATTGTTATTTATCAGTTAGTCTTATTCGACTTATAAAATTATACATTGAATATGATATGTATATATAAATATTTATATGTATTTTTTTTTTTTTTTATGTGAACGTTTTTATATATATATATATATATATATATAATATATATAATGCTAAGCATTATCTATTTTTCTAATTAACATATAAAATAAATAAATATATATATATATATATATATATATATATATATATATATATTTGAGAGTTTTTTAAATGAATATAATATAAAAGATGAGTTCGGATGATTTAAAATTTTATATAAATAAACATAAAAAGGCATATGAGGAAAGAGTTAAAAAGGAAGAAGAAGAAAGGAAGAAAAAAGAAAATGAAGAAAAAATAAATGAAGAAAAAATAAATGAAGAAAAAACAAATGAAGAAAAAATAAATGAAAAAAATATAAATGAAGAAAAAATAAATGAAAAAAATATAATTGAAAAAAATATAAATGAAAATAAAGAAAATAATGGACAAGTTTCCTTGACGAATGTGGTGAAAGAAATACAAAATGAAAATCATACCGATGTAAATCAAGGTACATATTATATATATATATAAATATACATATATTTTAATTTTTTTTTTTTTTTGTCAGTGATTTATTAATACTATAATATATAAAGTATATACATATATATATATATATATATATATATATATATATATATATATATATATATATTTATTTATTTATTTTTTTATTTATTTATTTATTTTTTTTTTTAGTGGATGCGGATTACTTATATGCTCTGAAATTAAATGAGGCCTTAAATGGCACAGGGGCAAATGACATGGATTCAAATTCAAGTATTTTAAATAATAATGATTTTACAAGGGTTAATGAAAATATACATGACGAAGGAATAAAGGTAAATGAAGAAGATGAAGTGAGAAAACCAGATAATACTTACGTGGAGTGTCTTTTGGATGATAGTAATTTGGTACCTTTTTCTCGAAATATGAATATTCCTCGTATGAACAGAAGGAGAAATCATATGAATCGAATAAACAGTATGAATAGCATAAATAATATAAATCACATGGGTAATATAAGTCATACGGGTAATATAAATCATATGAGTAATATAAATCATATGAGTAATATAAATCATATGGGTAATATAAATCATATGAGCAATATAAATCATATGAGTAATATAAATCATATGAGCAATATAAATCATATGGGTAATATAAATCATATGGGTAATATAAATCATTTGAGCAGTATAAATCATATGAGTAGTATAAATCATATGAACAATGTTAATAATATGAACAATATAAATAATATGAACAATATAAACAATATGAACAATATAAATAATATAAACAATATAAATAATATGAGCCATATGAGCAATATCAATTGTGTAAACAGTCTGAATCTTCATTATGTTGATGAACATAATAACATTGTTATAAATTCAATAAATAAAGAGGAGAACCATAATAATAATGTAAACTTATATACGGAATCATATGCAGATAATAATAAAATATCATATACCATTGACGAAAAAGAAAAGAGCAACTTAAATGTGATACATAATAAAAATATACATAACATTCATAATTATAATATGAATTATAATGAAAATAAAAATGAGATAAAAAATTTCACAGGAGGTCATAAGAAGAATGAAAATATTATAACTATAGGAGATAACAATGAAAAGATAAATCATTATCCTGTGACAGGAGAATATTTAAATGATAATATGCAGAGTGGTAAGTTTGTTGACTCTCAATGTAATAATAAGATATACTCTGACAACAAGATTAGTAATAATTATATGTCGATAAAACAAAGTGGGAACTATAAAAAAGAAAAAAATATGACTTCAATTAATGATAATACAAATAAAGAAATAATAAATTTGTTTGATAAAAATTATTTCGATAAAAATTATTTCGATAAAAATTATTTCGATAAAAATCATTTAGATAAAAATCATTTAGATAAAAAACATTTAGATAAAAATCATTTCGATAAAAATCATTTAGATAAAAATCATTTAGATAAAAATCATTTAGATAAAAATCATTTCGATAAAAACCATTTAGATAAAAATCATTTCGATAAAAATCATTTAGATAAAAATCATTTCGATAAAAACCATTTCGATAAAAACCATTTCGATATTGATGATTATTGTAATTTAAATAATGTGTATAAAAAGAAATCAAAAAATATTAAGAAAAATGTAGATGTAGATAAATCATGTTATAACGCAAATAATATAAAAAGAAAAAATAAAATCCTAGATACTGATGAAAATAAAGATGGCCCAAAAAAGTATCTATTTAATAAAATTAATGAAGTGGAATATACTTTGAATGAACATACATATAGTACAAATGATGACATACGTGAGAAAAAAAAGAAAAGTGAATATATATTAATAGATGATAATAAGGACTTGAAAAATGTAAATACAAAAAATAAGGGGAAATATATGAATGAGTATAACATAAAAGATGGTCTTTGCGAAAAAAAAAAAATAATAAATAATAATAATAATGATAATATATATAATATTTATAATGATGATGATAATTCCGTGTCGAGGAAGACAAAGAAAAAGAAAAGCAGCAAAAATAAATCAGTAGATAGTAACATGTGTGTAGATTCAAATAGTAAGGATGATCATTTTAATAGACAGGGTATAAGATCTGCAGAGAAAGATATCATTACAAATAATAACATATACTCAAAGAGCTCCTCAGTTGATTCATATCCTTATGGAGATATATGCTCCGTATCCATTAATGGGAATGAAAAAAAAAAAAAACAAACAAACAAACAAAATGATGGTAATGATAAGAATGAAGAAATGGAAATGTTTATGATTGATAGAAATGAAGAAAATCCTTACAAAAATATGATATATAATAATAATAATAATAATAATAATATAATGAATTTTGTAGAAAATTATAATTCATCTCCTAATAAAAATATTCAAGAAGGAAATGCTTCTTCGAAATTTTTTTTGTATAATTCGAAAGGTAAGAACAACATAAATTATAACAGAAATTATAATTATATTAATAATAATAATAATAATATAAATACATCTGAACATAATTTTACGACTTATAATAAAATTTTATCACATACAAACAATATTATGACAAGTAATAATATAAAATCACAAATCAATATCAATAACAATAATAAAAATAGTAATTTTTATTATTCAAGTGAGAGCTTTTTTAAAAAGATGAATAGTCAATCAAGTAATGAGTCAAATAGAAACTTGGATTTCTCATCCAATCATTTTAAAACTCGAAAAGAATATGATAACATAGAAAATAGAAAATGTATGACAAATGTCCATAATGAAAATAATAATATTATATGTTTCCAGAATAATGGAAGTATGACACGTCAAATGTGTAAAAATAATATTCTTTCAAATAACAATTCTTATTATGAAACATATGATAACAAATGTAGTATAAATAATGATAATAATATGTTTGAAAGAAGAAACAGTTTTCATATGAATACAGTTAATCAGAATGTTGTTACGGGAAAATGTTCTGTAACATATGGATATAACGAAAATAAAGATCCAAGCACAAATAGTATAAATACTATACATAATATAAATTATGTAAACAATATAAATTCTGTACATAATAACAACATAATTTATAATAATAATCATCATAATTTTAACAATGACAATAATATTCATTATATTCATAACATTCATAATAATGATGATAGAGGTAACAGTTGTTCTTTCCGAAATAGTGTTTCAGAGCAAAAAGAAACAAATAATACAGCTCTCCAGAACTCTTTAAATGTAAAAAAAATAATAAAAGATTATTATAGCATGCATAATAGAAATTATGAACAGACAAATATATTTGGAAATATATCTAATAGGAACTTAAATAATAACAACCAGTATATGAAAGACACTCATGATAATGATAGAAGAAAAAGTAATAGTAATGATTCCAATAAGGATGAGCAGAATATGTTAAATAATAATAATAATAATAATAATAATAATAATAATAATAATAATAATAACAATAATAATAATAATAATTATTATTATAATAATTATAATTACAACTATAATTATAACAATTTTTGTAAAACCTATAATGTGGATAATACAAATAATCAAGATGTCATAAATAATAACCAACATATGTACTATTCAATGAAAAGTATATCATCTTGTGACTTATTAAACAAAACTCCCACACAAACGGAAATAGGAGAAGGGAATTATAAAAAAGATGAGGATTATAAAAAAGAAAGAAATTATTCGGACAAACCTTTAGATAATATAAACTCAAACAAACTTGAAAGAAAAGATAATGACAGGGATGTACAATATGATAATAATGGACATGAAGAAGAAGGATTAATATCTTCATCCTCTCCTTATAGTTACGATAATACAAATGAAGATGATATAAATGTTCAACTAGCTATTATCAACAGTTTGATTGATATGTAAAGTGGTTAGCATATATATGAACATTAATAATTGAAAAATATAAAATATATTTTATAAATGGAGAAAAAAAAAAAAAAAAAATTATTTTTTTCTTTTTGTTCCTATTTTTTATGATATATTTTTAGTCTTATCATTTAATTTGAAAAGGTGTAGTTATATGGTTACACATATATATATATATATATATATATATATATATATTTTTTTTTTTCTTTTTTTTTTTTTTTTTTTTCTTTCCATATAAAAACATATAAACAAATGAGCACATATAAATTATCTTGCAGATTGTGAAAAAAAAAAGTAAACTATATATATATATATATATATATATATTTTTTTTTTTTTTTTTTATTTATGTGTTATGCGTTTTAAAAGAGTACCCATTCAAATAAAATTTGGTATCATATTGCCTGTAAAAAAAAAAGAAAAAAAAATGATAAGATGAGTCAACAACTGCGTTATACAATTAAATGTGTACATATACATAAACGTACACATATATATATATGTGTGTGTTTATATTTTTTAATTTTTTCTCTTTTACTTTCCGAGGAGAAGAATCCCTCTTCTGAATAATATTTTAATATATCTGTACACGTGGTATATGGAGAATTAGTATCTGGTACGAGGGCTATTTCGTTATACATAGAAATTAAGATGTTTTTAAAAACATACAATATTTCAATTTTTCTAAGTATAATATATCTTAATATTTGTGCATGTATAGCATATATAATATATAAAAGTATATGTAAAATGAAGAGGCCTATAATGAAATAATTTGTTTGTGTCATTAAAATTTGTATTGTCTTAAATAATATCAGTAGAAAAATATTTAACCACGTATAACTATTTATATTATCTATCAATATAATATTATTTAATATATTCTGACCAAATAAAAGCATATTCAAATTTATAGGGGCATAGCAATATTTGCATAATAAAAATAGAATGTACACACTGACAGAATATTTCAGTTCCTTATCACTAGAGCCTAAAAGAAAAAAAAAAAAAAATATATATACATATATATATATATATATATATATATATATATATATATATATCTTTATATATTTATATATCTATATATATTTTTACATATATTTTTTATTTATTTTTTATAAATTTCTTACTTCGATGTGAATGTCTGTAGTAGTATATGTACTTGATATTAAAAAGTATACGAATGAAAAGAGAAAAGTGTTTGATAAAGGATATAAAATAATGCATATTAAAGAATAAAAGAAAGAAGTATTCAAAGTGATAATTTAACTTTCTTATATGTAGACGATAATATATATAATCTCTATTATATATATTACCATTAAATGTATAAAAGAATAAAATGAATTGTTTTAAAGAAAAATAGAATGATAAATGTGCTATAGTATTAAATATAGCAACAAATAAAATATCTAGAAAAGTAGAAGTTTGTATAAATAATAAAAAATAGATAAAAAAATATATTATAGATATATATAAATATATTTTATCTATTAAAAATATTTCATTCCATTTTGAATTAAACATATTATGTGAGATATCCATATTTATATATCCTTTCAACTTATTAATATTATTATTATTATTATTATTATTATTATTATTATATATATATGTATAATTATTACTATGATCTTCTACATGTCTATTTATATATTTTATATCTATGGATTTATTCGGTAATGGTATATGCGAATAATTATAAAGATTAAAACTTTGTGGAAATGTTAAGTTATCTTCAACAATATTTCTTTTCATAGGTATATCATGTATATATATAACATCTTTATTATGTATAAAGATATGACTTCTTAATAATATAAAAATAAAAAAAAATGTTACTCCACTTTTTAATATATAATCTAGTAATATTACTAACATAAATCGAAAATTTGTTATATATGAAAAAATTAACTTATCATCAAAGTATACAAAATTTACATTATTCCAACCTTTAAATAAAAAATTATATAAAGCTAATAAATGGTCTCTCAATTGAAAATGATATATAGGAATATCTCTTTTATATTTTAATTTATAAATTAATTTTAAAAAATTTCTTTTTTTTCTTCTCATACGAAATCTATCCTTCAATGAAGGTTTCAATTTGGTTTTCTTCATCATTATTGATTTCATTGTTGATTTTGATTTTATTTTATTTTTTAGTTTTTTAATATTTGTACATTTTAAACAATTTTTTTCACTCTCTTTATAATGATTATTATATATAACATTGTTTTCATCGTCATTATTATGTATTATATGTCTATCCTTTTTATTATCCATAAAATAAAAATTTTCATTTTCGATATTCTGATTTTTTTCGTCATTTCCATTATCATTAATATATTTTTGTACAAGTTTATTATTTTTCATTTCCTTTGTTAACTTGTCATAAAATTCCTTTTGTGAATTTTTTTTGAATTCTTCCTTGAATATTTCAAGTAGTTGATTTTTTTTTTTTTTTTTTTTTTTCATTTTTTTTAAAATATTTTTATTTCTTTCTTTACTTTTTTTCAAATTAAATTCTAAACTATTCTTACTTTTTATAATATATCCATTTAAATATTTTTTCTTTAATCTTGAGATAGATCTTTCATTATATAATATATTTCTTGTTCTGCTTTTTTTTTTTTTTTTCTCATATAAGCTATTATGTCCTAATGAACTCTTATCATTATCAACCCTCTGTAGAATATTTTTTGATGATTCTTTATCACTTTTATAATTTCTATCATTTCCATAAACATTCGTTTCACTGTCATATTTAAATATATTGTAAAAATGGAAATCAAATTTACTCTTTTTCTTCTTATGCTTTTCTTTTTCTATGAGTCTGTATTCATTTAGTTTGTATGATCGAAAAAGTAAGAACAAAATGTTTTTTACGATAAGGGTAAGCATCACTTTATACCTAATACAAAAAAGCAGTCTGAAAAAAAAAGAAAAAGAAAAAGAAAAAAAAAAATTATATCAGGATGTACATAAATATATTTGAAGATATATATGTAAAAATGGGTATATAATATTACACATAAGTATATATGTATATATGTATATATGTATATATGTATATATGTATATATATATATATATTTTTACCTGTATATCAGAAAAGGAGTGTCTATTAAAAGGAAACCAACGATAAAGTGAAATTTTGCCGTTATATACACATCAGTATATACATCCTTATATCTACTTTGATATAATTTATTTGATTTATTTTTTTTTGTTCTTGAATTTATTGAAGAGAGAGATGGTAAATATATTGAAGATGATGCTTCATTTGATGATGTAGAATGATGTGAATGAAATGATGACGATATAGATGATGAATAATTCTTTTTTATTAATTGTTTGGATTTATAAGAAGAAACATATGTAGAGTCTTTGGAATTTAAAGATGTAATAGATGATACATTACTTTCTCTTAAATTATGCATGTTATTATCCATATTATCATTATGATAATAATTATATTGCTTTTTATTATTTTCAAATATATTATTATTTGATAATGACATATGATTTCTATTATTCTTATTCTTTCCTTTTAATTGTATAGACATTCCATTTTTAGCATCGAATATATTTTCTTTCTTATCGTCATTAACTTCATCCTTTAATTGATTATAGTTTTCATTATAATAATCATTATAATAATCACTATTATTATCATTATTGTTATTATTAATGTCATCACTATTGTAATCACTATTGTCATCACTTTTGTCATCACTTTTGTCATCACTATTGTAATCACTACTAGCAACATTGTCGTGCTTTTTATTATTATAACCCTTATCTACTTTGTCATCTTGTATAATACATAAATTTTCTCTCTGATTGTATGAATAGGACTTCTCAATATTAGTATATATAGGAAAATAAAAGCCAAACAATATTAATGATACTAACACAATTATTAACATAATAAATGTTTTTTGTAATTTATATATATCATTATCTGTTAATATTTTATATATACTAGTTAAGTGTGAATACATAAATATTATATCTATCAAATCAAATAAATTAATTATATTTACATCAATACTTAATATATTTTCAATAATTATTTTATTATTTAATATGTTTTCTAAAATATTTCTACTTCTTAAAGAAAATAATAAATATATAAAAGGTGTTATATATATTAAGTTATACGCCAATATATCATTACTAAAATATATTAAAAAAATACTGTCTTTATTATTTGTCTCTATTTTATCTTTTATAAAAAAACAAAAACTTGTCATCTTCATACTTAACGTTATCATATATATCATCCATTGATTAGATATCTTCACACCTGCATTTTTATTATCGTAAAGACTACAAATTATATATAAACATAAACATATATCAACAACCAAAAATATTAAGTACATATAATTTTTCGTACTATTCAATATTATAAATAATAGAGATAATTGTTGTAACAATACCAAAAATACTGTAAACAGAATGTTCACAATTTCGTCCTTGTCATTTATTCTCATCTTATAAATACAATTCTACCAGCAAAACAAAAATAATAATATATCATAACAAGTTTTTTATTAAACACACATATATATATATATATATATATATATATATATATATGTGTGTGTGTGTGTATGCATATATGTTATATATTTTTTATATATACATATGAGCTATATAATTTTATAATTCCCTAGCATATAAAAAATTCATTAAAAAAATTATAAAATCTCACAATTCCATTTTTAAAGAATAATTCATAAAATTTTCAAGGTCTAACAACTCATAATTATTTTAATTTCATACACATGGTATTATACAACTTAGAAAAAAAAAATAAAAAATAAAATAAAAAAAAAAACAAAATAATATAATATAATATAAATATAATATAAATATAATATGAATATAATGTAAATATAATAAATTTGCCTTATAAAACTTATTTTAGCATATATCAAATATCGTATATTTTTTAAATTAAAAAAAAAAATAAAAAATAAAGAGAAATATAAGAAAATATAAGAAAATATACCTAAACTTATTTATAATATATATATATATATATATATATATATTTATTTATTTATTTACTTGTTTATTTATTCATTTATTTATATATATATTCTTTATTTTTATATTTTTTAAAAAGACAACTATATTAAAAATATTACGATTAATAAGGATGGGTGGGGGGAAAATAAAAATTAATTGACAATACATTTGCAAGGAAAAATCATTTATTTTACTCATACACTTTGTAATGAGTTCCAACATAAAAATGTATTTTTATTCGTAATATGTACATGTAAAAATGGTTTGTATTATTAATTATTTATATTTTATAAATTGAAAATACATAAATGTTAGAATACTATAATCATAAATATTTTTAGAAATATATTTATTAGATTAGTTGTATATTCCTTATTTATTTTATTATATTTATTTAATATATTTATTTATTATTATTATTTTTTATTTTTTATTTTTTTTTTTTTGCATGGTTATTATAATCCTGTAGATACATACGCATATATAATTCGACTAGAAATAAGTATAATTCATTGTTCTAAACATATTACATTAATTTTTAATACGAATTATATATACATTATATATTATTATTTTTTTTGTTAAATGATTTATTCTTGATATATTTTTCTTTCATATTATATTTTTTCTTTTGTGTGTTAAATAAACACATTATTTTTATTTCTAAATATTGTATTAATTTATAAATTAATCATATATATTATATATATAATATATATGTGACAGATTAAATGTGTATGGGTTTTAAATTAGACAAAAAAAAAAAAAAAAAAAAAAATATATATATATATATATATATAATAAATCATATTCCTTCTTGTTTTGGGAATATGCTATGAAGATAATATAATATAATATATATATATATATATATGTTACCATTTTGTTTTATTTACATATTTTTGTTTAAATTACAAATTTGTTATTTTACATGGTTGTGTTTGATTATTTGGATTCTTTTCATTAGCTTGTTTAAATAAACACATAAAAATATATACCTAATATATATATATATATATATATATATATATATATATATATATTTATTTATTTATTTATTTATTTATTTATTTATTCATTTTTATTTTGTCCTTCAATTGTTTTACGAACCACTTTCTTTTCACTTGTCCTACACAAACTTGTTTTATTTATATTTTTATTCTCATACATTTTACATATTCATAATACGAATTCTAATATATTACCAATAGTAAAACATAAAACTTTTGAAACAAATAAATTAGAAAAAAAAAAGAACAGTATCATCTTTTTTCTAATTATTTAAAATTAAATAATAATATTAACTCAACTAACGAATTCTATCCAATGAATATTAATGATTATGAAGAAAAAAACATGAACAGTTCATGTGAAAAAAAAAAAAATATTAAAATCGATGATCTGGCTAGCTATAATTCAGATAATTTTGATGAAGAAAAAAATAACAGTGTATGTAAGAATTTAATTATTAACATGAGTAATATTTCTAAAGAGTTACAAGAAGAAGAATGTAAAATAGAAGAATTAGATAAAGTTGTTAGAAATGATATAGATATGATAAATTCATTAAAAAATGAAAAAGTAATAGGAATGAACAAAATATATGATATGGAAAAGGAAAAAAATATGTGCTTAATTAATGAGAAAAATAGTTATTTATTTCGTAAGGATGAAAAAAAGAATAATATTGATAGTATATATAATATTCACAATTTCAGTGATAACAATCATATAATAAATCAAAATGTATATAAACAAAATGTACAAAATTTGGTAAGCAATTCGACACATATAGATAGTACCGAAATTTGTTCCTCTAAAATTGTTAAAGAGGAAGAACACAATCATGATAATAATGAGTATGATAAAAATGTTCATATATTAAAACATTCTGAACATAATAAAATTAATGAAGCGGATAATAATTTGTCCAATCAATATTTGTATTCATGTAATATAAGTAATAATAATAGTGAGTTACATTTATCAAGAATATTTGATAAAGAAAGCGATGAAATGAATTCTATCAATGCAAACAATGAGGATAAATATGAATATATGGATGACATTAAATTGGAAAAGAGTGTAATAATTAAAGATAATTCAAATGATAATAATAATAACAATAATAATAATAACAATAATAATAATAACAATAATAATAATAACAATAATAATAATAATAATAATAACAATAACAATAATGATAATAATAATAATATTTTCGAATTACCAAATAATATATGTGAAAATTACAAGAAATATGAAAATGTATTTATTCATAAGAATATATGCCCAGACAAATGTGAGAAAAAAAAAGTAATAATAAATAATGAAGATGTTAATCATATAATACCTTCAAATTCGATAGAATATAATAATAAAAATAATTGTTCTGAACAAAATGTCATATTATATAATAATGGTAATAATATAGAATATCCCAAACATTTTGATGAATATAATAAGAAAGAAAATGTAATGGAAATTGAAAGTAACGAAGAAAGGTCGAATAAATATAAAGATAACTTAATTTTATTTAATGAACTCTTAAAATATAAAGACGAATTAAATTATTTCAATGAACAAAAAGTAAATGAAGAAGAAAAAGAAGAAGAAAAAGAAGAAGAAGAAAAAGAAGAAGAAAAAGAAGAAGAAGAAAAAGAAGAAGAAGAAAAAGAAGAAGAAGAAAATAATTGTTTTTTAAATTACAAAATGGAATATAATATTGAAAATAAAAAAGAACATCAAAATGATTTAGATAAAACAAATTATAAAGATTTCAAAAAAACAAATACAAATAAAATAATGACTTCCGATTTATGGAATAATGATAAGTATATAAATACATCTCTTTCTTCCTATAAAAAGAGTAATATGAGTTTGAATGTGTTATATCAAAGTAATATACAAGATATATCAAATAAAAAAAATGAATATTCTGATATGAAAAGATTGAAAAAGGATAAATATGATGATAATATAATATATAATATAAATATGGATCATTTAAATAAAGATGAATATATAAATAAACCAAAAAAAAATGAAGAAGAAAAAATATTCAATATTGAGGATGTGAATCAACAAAGTGATTTATACTTTCCTCTAGGGAATAATGAAACTAAAAATGTAGAGATGAAGATACATATAGATTTTAAAAATATCTACTTTGTGAAATATAAATATATAAAATGTTTAGTGATGAATAATTCAGGTATAATTGTTCATTCATTTATTTTTCATAAAAACCCAATAGATTTAGATAAAGAAAATAATATTTTCAAAATATTAAATAAAGATAAAGAAAGTACAAAAACTAGGAAATCAAATAATGATATTAATAGTTTAGTTGAAGAATTGAAGAGTGTAATTTTTACAGACGTATCTTTTGAACTTTCCTTTCATGTTAAAATTGTTAAAGGAAGGGAAATCATCTGTCCATCCAAGGTAGGAGAGAAAAGAAAAATCGTAACACAAATGAGGAAATCAATAGATAAATAAATAAATAAATATATATATATATATATATATATATTACACTTAATGTGTTTACTTAATTTATTTAATTTATTATTATTATTATTTCTTTATTTTTTTTTTTTTTTTTTTTTTTTTTTCCATAGTTTTATAGATTCAGTTTTTATGGAATGGAAGAGAAATATAAAAATGAAGAAGGAACTAACAACGATATTCTATCAAAAAATGAGAAAAATATAAAGTATGAAAAAGCCAAGAAACTAAAAAAAAATATTTTTGATAAAGAGGAAAATAGCAAGATAAATCATAAAAAAATATATAATTATACAAAGAAGAACAACTTGTCCAATAGTACTCATATTAAGGAGAAAGATAATATTGAGAAGAAGGGGAAATTATATTATATAGGCTTTACTATTATTCATTTAAATTATTTATATCAATTACAAAAAGAGGGATATGTACATTTAAATATTTCTGACAAAAAGAATGAAGATTTTAATTTTATGGAACATTATAAGAAAGAAGATTATGCATATTATATGGATAATAAAATAGTAGAACATACATTTTCTAATAATATAAGTTATATGGAAAAAATTAATATGTTATTTAAAATATTATATAATCATAGTTTGAATATATCTACTTGTAAAATATTTTTGAAATATCGTTTTTCCAAAACTGAACAGGACGACCATTTATTTAACAATACAGATGATGTAAAAAAAAAAAAAACAAGTAATAGTAAAAATGTAGAATTACAGTACATTTTAGATATTCTTCAGAAAAATAATTTTTCAAACGTAAATCTTAAAAATTGTATAGAACAATGCTTAAAGAATTATTATAAAAGCTGTACAAAATCAATATATGATGATATTAGTTTTACATTATTTGACAAGGAATATACAAAGGGATATATACACAACCATACAATTATAAAGAATAATAAAGAAAAACAAAATGAATGTTTCAATTTACCATTTTTCTTTTCTAATATATCGAATGATATGAAGGTCAATAATTCATTTTTGAAAAATATAAATTTTAAAAATGCATTTGATAATTTACAAAAGAATGAACGAAAAATTAACCATCACGAAGAACAAGATAGTTTTTATTATAAAAATATGAAAAATATAGATCATCTGCAAAATATACAAAAAATAAACCACAAAAACGACAAAAATAATATCAATAAACTAAATCATTTTGAAAATGAAGAAGAGATGGGAACTAATACGAATAAAGAACAATTATTATCTGATCATATATTTTGTGATAATATGTTGAATAAACTACAAGAAAATGATATAAGGAAACTACCAAAAAATGTACGAGATTATATTTTAAAATTATACAATATAAATATGGAGAATGATATAAAAATCGAAAAACTAGAACACATTCTACTTAAATACACAAGCGGCATTAATAATTATTTTGACTATATAGAATATACAAAAAATAATAAAATGTATAAAATATATGAAGAAAATAAAAAAATGAAGAAATATATAAAGGATTCAAATAATTTTTTTATACAAGCTTTAATAGATAGTCATACTGAAATTCAAAAGGTTAAGCATAGTCTAAAAACTATAAATATTTTATATAATAAGGAAAGGATGAATAATCATCAAGAAAATAAGAAAGAAGACGACAAAGAAAACGAAAAAAAAATTAATGAGAAAGAACATGTACATAACAATTTAAATAATAAAAATGAATATTTGTCTAATATAAAAAAAAAGGAAAACAAAATAAAAGAAGATACTTATAATATTAATGATAAAATAGGATCATCATTATATTTATCTTCACGATCAGTATCCTTGTCCTCACCTGAATCATCTTTATCATCTCCATTATCAACATCTCATAATAAAAAGAAACTTTTTGATAATGAATATTTCATACATAACAAAAATATCAAGACCAAGAAGAAAAAAAACAGGGGGAACAGATCAGAAAAATGTAATAATATAATAAAAAATATTGACGGATATACATCCGAGTATATTCCCAACTGCACAAACAAGCAAAATAAAATAAGAAAGTATAAGAAGAATGAGGAGATGAAAAATATAAATGAAAATATAAACAAAAATATAAATATAAATGAAAAAATTAATAAAAATATAAATGATACATTAACAACACGGGGTCAAATTAATAAATCTATAAATGAAAATATAATGTTAAATAAAAGAAATGATACAATTTTTGGAAAATCTTTATTATCTTTAAATATATACAATCCATATAATAATAATAATAATAATAATAATAATAATAATAACAACATTAATAATAATAATAATAATAAAAACAATAATTATAATTACAATAACAATAATGGTGGTGATTTTAAAGAATATCCTTCTTCCTCTTTTTTGTCAAACATATGTTATTTAAGAAAAAGAAAAGAAAAAAAAAATTTTGAGGAAACTAACCAAAAGGGAGAAAAGGACAAAAGTGAGGTATATACAAAAGATATGAAGGAAAAAAAAATAATAATAAATAATAATTTTAGAAGTTATAAAAATGGTGTTATCCATAAATCTTCTTTTAATCATAATGGAAATGAAAAAAACGTTAAGAAAGATAATTTATATACATTTTATTCCAATCCTATAATAGCTAGCCAAAATATATTGGAAAAAAAAGTAAAAAAAAAAATTCTGAACACAAGCCAGAAAAATAGCCAAAAAAATGAAAAAAAACATGACCATACATATGATATTGAAAAAAAAAATTGTGATATGATTCATGTTGATACAAATGATAATAATGGATTGAATATTGCATCCAATCAATTAAAGAACATGTTTAATATTAAAAAGAAAGGTATGGACGAGGAGGAAAAAAGAAGAAGGGAACGAAATTTTAAATTATTCTGTTCAACGATTAAGGGTGAACCAAAGAGAATAGAGGAAGAGAAAAGAAATAAAATAGACGAGAAAATGAATGATGAAGAAAATATAAAGAAAAGGTTGAATAGAAAAGGAGAGGATGGAAAATTGATAAGCAGTTGTATAAAAGAGAAAATGAATCGATTTGAATATTATAATATTCATAAAAATGAAAATATGTATTGTAATAATGATGACAGTAAGATGAAGAACAGTAAGAACAATTATAATATATTAAAAAATCAGAACGTTGACAAGAATATATATACTTTGGATGAACGTTATACATCTTTTAGTAATATTCATAGAATAAAATTCCCTAATAAAACAACAGAAGATAAAAAGAATGGAGGAGATTCACAGAAAGATATTAATAAATATGATCGTAGATTATCAAATGGCAGTATTATAAGTGTGATTAAAAAGAAAGAAAAAGACAAAAATAATTATGATACAAGTGAAGTGTTAAAAAAAGAATATGTTGAAAGTTTTAAGAGTATATCTATAATAAATAAAGATAAAAAAGATAAGGGAATATATTCCAATAATTTATTGTGTAATAGAAAAAACCAAATAGGAGAGTATGTTCCGTCTTTTAATAATTTAAATATTAATAAGAAGCAAACAATATTGTCATCATATGAAGAAAAAAGAAAGACTTCAAATGCATTATGTAATAGTCGTAATAATATAACTAATGATAATAAGAGATGTGCTATAAATTTTAAATGTAATATAAAAAAAAAGAACAATAATGATGATATAGATAATATTCATAATAATAATAATAATAATATGAATAGTATGATAAATATCAGCACTACTGAACACATGAACGATATTAACTATAAGAAGAAATTTATAGAGGATGCTATATCTGCTTATGATGATAGTATGATAGATCAAGGGAAAATAAAAAATAAAATACATGACCATATTCTAATATCACCAACAAATAATAATAATACAAAGAAGTTATCTGCAAGTACTAAAATAATAAGTAAAAAAATTATGCAACAAGAATTTGACAAATCAAATTGTAAAAAAGGTTTGAATGTAATAAAGGAAAGTATCGATAGTAATGACCAAAAAATAAATACATCAAAACTTGAAATAAATATTACAGATAATAAAAAAAATGCCCTTCTTAAAAAAATCAAAAGAAGAAACAATATTAATTCAAATACGTGTGGTAAAAATAAAGATGATAATAACATTAAAAATTATAATATTCATAAAGGTAACAATGAAAAAGTAATTGTCAAAGAAATTGAACATATATCAACTAATCGAAATTCAAAAGATTCATATATATTACATATTATAAATAAAAATTTAAATAGGTCTTTTAGTCAACTCGATAAAATAAAAAAAAAAATGGATGAGCATTTACTCATGTAGGATTCAAATAAAATAAAATATAATAATAAATAATAAACAAATAAATAAATAAATATATATAATATATATATATATATATATATATATATATATATATAATTGTTATTATTTTTTTATATATTCAATTCAAACATTAATGAAATTATTATTCTTATATTATAATTTTCATTATATTTTTTTTTTTTTTTTTTTTTTCCTTCATACATTAAAATATATATATATATATATATATATATATATAATATTATTGTGCATACATAAATATATACATATATATATATTAATATATTATATATATTTTTTTTTATTCGACTTAAACAACCCATTTTATTAACATTAAATATTACAAAACGACAAAATTCTATTACGGAAAAAAAAAACTATATATAATATAATATAATATATATATTATACTCTTTGTTCATAAGTTGGATATATAATTATCCATATATATTATTCAATTTTTTTTTTTTTTTTTCTTGATAATATAAAACTTAATAAAAAATAAAATAATTAACATATAAGTATATTTTTATTTTTTTCATTCGTAATATTTATTTTAAGAATATTGATAAATATGATGCAGCTTTTTTTTATATGTTATAATTAAATTTATATATATCTTTGTTTATTATATATATAGAATATAATATATCAATAGGAGAAAAAAAAAAAGAAAAAAAAAGATATATGCCTATATAAGAAAATATATATAAGTTTGCAAAAAATATAAAGTAAAAAAAAAGAATTCTTATATATATATATATATATATATATATATATATATGTATTTATATATATATTTCTTGTATAGTATATTTTCATACATTTTTTGGTTATATATATATATATATATATATTTATTTATTTATTTATATATATTATGTTTTTGCCATGTCACAGTTTTTAATTGAACAGATTAGGTACTTACACGAAGAAATCGAAGTGATAGAAAAAGCAATTGCAGAACTGATTGATGAAAAAGTAAAAAACAAGAAGAAGAACATTTTATATGATTATGCTATAAATTACTTAGTTGAAAAAATCCAAGAGAAATCTCAACTACTTCTAGAATATTATAACGATGAAGATAATTTAAAAAAAGAAGAGATGCTTTTTCTTTCAGGGAAAACAGGTGAAGATAAAAATGATATATGGAAAAATTATTATGAACGTGTAAAATATATAAGAGATTATCATAAAAAGACAAATATTAAAAAAATAGAAATAAAAAATTCGAAATTATATAAATTGGAAGCATTAAAATGTAGTAAATATAAACAATCCTTTTCTCCGTTAGAAAAAAAGGGCAAATACGTAGATTTAAATAAATTCTATAATGATTTTATAAATATGAAAAAAATTAAAGAATTTCGTATAAGTATGTTTAAGAAGAAAGAAATGGCTAGCTCACTTAATAGAAAAAGAAAAAAATCTGGAGATAATAATAATAATAATAATGTAACAACAGCAAATATAAATGAATTTAAAGAAATGGATTATGTAACATACCTACATAATTTTACACGTTTTATATATATTCCAAGATATTGTAAATATAGAAATGAAGAATATAAAAGTTATGTAGATAATTTATTGAATTATATGATATCGTTTTTTGAAAAAATCAATGTATTAGTAGATTGTAAAACGACTTATAAAGAATATGAAGATGATTTTTATAATAAATTTAATAATAAAGAAATCAAGGGTTGGGAAAAATATACATATGATTTAGATTTTTATTGTAATATTAATAATAAATTATATGCTTCAGAAGGTACATATCAAAGCTATTTAAAATGTAAAAATTATGATAATGATTTTAAAAAATATTTAAACAAAAAATATACAGTGGAACAGTTAGAAGAAATAAAAAAAGAAATTGAAAAGGAAGATATGAATTTAGCACGGTGTGAATATTTAATACAATTATATGCTAATATATTAAATAAAATAATACAACGAACTATACAAAATATTCAAAGAAAACAAGCATATACAATTGATGAAATTCAAAAAAAAAAATATAAAGAAGAAGAACAAGAAGATGAAAAGAAAAGAAAAAAAGAATATTATTTATTAAGTTTAATGGATAATAACAACAATAAATTAAATAATCAAAATATTCTTTTACAAGATTTGGATAACACTAATTTATCTATATCAATGTCAGATGATGATTCTTCAGATATTTCTAATGCATCAAATAATGAAAATCAGCAAAAAGATATAGATGAAGAAAATGAAGATGATAATGATGACAACAAACCAATATATAATCCTTTGAACTTACCATTAGGTTATGATAATAAGCCAATACCATATTGGTTATATAAATTACATGGATTATCAAAAGAATATAAATGTGAAATATGTGGAAATTATTCTTATTTTGGAAGAGCCACGTTTGAAAAACATTTTTACGAATGGAGGCATTCTTTTGGTATGAAATGCTTAAAAATACCTAATACATTACACTTTAAAGAAATTACAAAAATTGAAGATGCATTAAATTTATATGAAAAATTAAAAAAACAAACACAAATGAATATATTCAAACCGGATCAAGAAGTGGAATGTGAAGATTCTAAGGGAAATGTCATGAACATAAAGGCATATGATGATTTGAAGAGGCAAGGGTTACTTTAACCAGATATTATAATATATATATATATATATATATATATATGTATATATATATATGTATATGTGTGTTTCTTTTTTTTTTTTACCATTATTTTTACTAGTGCACATTTAATAAGATAATAATTTTTACATTTATTATATTTTGTCTAATGTATTCATTTTTTACACCATTGAATTGTTATATATGTATATATATATATATATATATATATATATAGATATAGATATATATATTTTTTTTTTTTTTGACAACCCGTATATACATACAAATACGGGTTAATATATATATATATATATGTGTATTTATTTTTTATCATATTTATAATTTCATTTAAGACATAAAAGGGATATGCCCTATTTAAAAATTGAATTTTAAATACTTTTTTGTAAAAATTGTATGAAAATTATACAATATTTTTTAATTATATGATAATATAGTTGACATGTACAAGTACATATTTAATGTATTAATTTTTTTATGTTAAGAATTTATAAACACAAAAATAAATTATATAATATTTGTAAATATTACGAAGAGACATCTCTTTCCATATGGGTATGCGTTTTATTAAATTAGTCCTGTTCATTTTTTCATAACAATCATTACATATATATATATGAATACACAATTTCAAATATATAAAAATTTTCATTACAACATTATACAGACATTCAACTCTTAAAAATAAAACGTTCCATCTTATTAGGTACATATACCTACACATACAAATGAAGAATAATATTTATTCGTTTATACATACATACATACATACATATATATATATATATATATTTGTAGATGAAGATATTTCCCCTGTTTTAATTCAAACGAAGGACATAGAGGGGAAAGCCAAAATAAATAAGAAAAAGGTGTATTTAAAAAAAAAAAAAAAAAAATATGGAACGAAGAACATAAAAAACAAACATTTTCCTTCTTTTGATATAGATAAAATACAAAACTCCAGTTAAATGGGAAAAGGAAGAAACAAAATTTCTCATTGAAGGAATCAATGTATAAAATATCTGACCATGTCCAGAAAACCTAATATATATATATATATATATATTACATATATATATTATATATTTATTCTATTTTATGCTGCAGACCTATGGTTTATCCAAATGGTCACAAATTCTCCAATCGTATAATTTCCCCCAATACAGGTTTTTTATACACAAAGAAAAAAAAAAGAAAATAAAAAAAAATAAACAAAAAATAAAATTCTGAACAATTCATAAAAAATATGAACAAGTCATTATGAAATAAAAATTTTATCAATATATATATATATATATATATACATATGTTTGTATATTCATTCCTTTATTCCCTTTTTTGTAATGAAGAACGAATATAAGCCTGAAGGATAAATATAGGAATTTTAAAAAAGTGTATATTATTGAAAAGGACTAATAATATTTTTCTTTAAAAAAAAAATAAAAAAAGGAAATGATTTAGTTCTGATATAATATCTATGAAAGTCTGCTTGAACAAATATATATTTATATATGCGTATATTATGTATTTAATAAAATTATTAAGGTTTAATCTATTTTTCGATAATATATTTTTATATTATTTTAATTCTTTTGTTCTAATTATTTCAAACGGTTGTGCACAAAATTAAAAACATAACCTTTTCTTTTTTACATTTGTAATAAATATTTTGTTATGATTAAAAAACAAAACTAAAATTAGCAAGAACATAAAAATATAATAAAATATAATAAAATGTTATATTATATTATATGTATATATATATATATATATATATATGTTCCATTTTTTTATTTATATTAAATACCTTTTATGTTTTTTATATAATACACCTATGGAAATGTTTAACCATATTGATATAAAGAAATATACAAGAGAAGATTTACTTTACCTCAGGAACACCAATTATGTCTTATGTATTATAATATAGACATGTTTTTTTATGAATTTATATTTACAATATATATATATATATATATTTTTCTTTTCAGTTACATTATTTCAAAAGCAAGTTGACGAAATAGCTTGCTTGTCCAGTAAGGTGACCACATAAAGAAAAAAAATAAATAAATGTAAAAATAAGATATATATTTAAATATATCATATATTCTTGTTTTCTTATATATCATTGAACGTTTTTCATATTGAATATATTTTTTTTTTTTGTTGTTGTTGTTGAAGGAGCAAAAATTGTGTGGATCCTTAACGTCTATTAATAATATAATAAATGAAAATTATACAATATATGTTAACACAAAAAAGGAACATATTATATATATTTATATGTTTATTTATTTATATATATATTTATATATGTATTTAATTTTATTTCGTTAAGTGCTTAATATACAAAGATGGTTTAATAGGATTCATAAAAGTAACAATAACTGTAAATCATTTTTTACGTGAATATTTGATTATTATAAATCATGTATATATATATATATATATATGTTTTTTTTTTTTTTTTTTTTTTTTTTTTTTTTTTTCATGTGATAATAGATAGGTGAGAAGAATCTCTATTTATACGATAAAATCCAATTACATTATAGAAAATGTACATGTGTGTTAGGTTAAAAATAAAAAAATTGAAAAGTTCTACGTTTCCCCTTTTTTTTTAAAAATAAATTATATTCCTGTAATATTATATTATCTTATTTCTTTATAGATTTTTATATATTGGAAAAATTTCAAAAAAGAGGTCTAGGAATAGTAAGATATAAATTGAGAATAACAAAATAAAAAATTCATCATATATATATTTATATCGTCATCATCATTTTTTATTTCTCTTAAGAAAATATTTAATTTCATGTTAAAAGATAACGACGTTTCTCCTTTTTGTTTATGGTATCTTTAAAAAAAAAAAAAAAAAAAAAAAAAAAAAAAAAGGAGAAAAGAAGATATTTTATATCCTACACCTCTATTTTTATTAATAATATATTTTGTTATAGTTATGATAATCCTTCTTATAAACTGCAAAACTTTTTGAAAAAATATTTTTCTCCATGTGTTTTAATTAAACAGGTATTTCTTTTAAAAATGAAATAATGTATGTATATATATATATATATATATATATATATATTTCATTTTTTTTAATTTTTTTTTTTTTTTTTCCCTCTTTAAGCCCAATCATTTTGTTATCTTTTCAAATTATTTTAAGAATGCATCGATAAGAAAAGTATATGAAAGAGAATTTCTAATTAATATGCGTATTTAATATAAAAACATTTCCTCATTATTATTTTTTTCTTGTCTATTATATCGTATTCATATTTTTATTTCTTTTAATTTTTTTTTCTTTTCTCATATATGCTCATAAAAATCAATACTAAGCCACATAATAGTTTAACATAAAAGTAATATATATATATATATATATATATATATATATATATGTATATTTCTTCTTTAATATAATAAAACATAGAAATAAACAACAATATATATAAATATATATATGTGAATGTAATAATAATGAATGAGAAAGAAAAAAACGGAATTTTTTCCTTACACAAGGAAAAAGATAACTTGTCTACACACCAAAAATTTGTAAAAATAAAAAAAAAAAAAAAAAAAAAAGAATAAACATATTGTACAAATTATGTATATTGCTATATATATATATATGTGTATGTGTGTGTATGCATGTATGTATGCATTTATGTATACACCTATTTATCTATACATTTGGATATGTTCTTGTTTGCTCATAATTTTTATGATAAGGACTTACTGATTGATGAATATTATTGCGACTTAAAGGAAGAAAAAAA
>LT969558.1:958069-963069 GCA_900097035.1 Plasmodium blacklocki (nom. inval.)
TAATATTCAAGTAAAATAAAATATTTTGTCATTATATCATTCGACTTTAATTTAAAAAAAAAAAAAAAAAAAAAAAAAAAGGAAAGATGACTGATATTAATAACAAATATTCCAAACTAAAAGTGAAAAAAAATAAAAATAAAAATAAAAACAAAAATAAAAATAAAAATAATAAAAAAAATGATAAAAAAAATAATAATAAAATAAGTGATAAAAAAAATACCCTTCTTGTAAGTCCTAATGATAAACTGAAGAAAGAGAAAAGAAAAGAAAACCACAAGAATTTAAATCAAAAGGAAATACTTAGTAATAATATCAATAAGGATGAACATATAAATGAACAGAATAATAACCATATACATCTAAAGAATAGGATGAAGAAAAAGAAAAAAAATATACAGTTAATAAATGAAAAATGGATATATAAAAAGAAAAAGAAAAAGAAAAAAATCAAAACTAATAATACTAATATATATGATAATGATAATAATATTAATGTGGATCAAGAAGACGAAGAAGAAAAAAAAAGAGAAAAAAAAAAAAAGAACCTATTTCCATATATCAGTATATTACGAGAAGATGTCGTAAATAAAAATGCCCATATACATGGAACAAATAATAATCATAAATATGATTATGCCGATTTAGAAAATAATAAACAAAAATATAAAAAAAAAAAAAAGATTGAAAAAAACCCAGAAGAAATAGTTAATTCTTCTTTATTTAGATATATTAATGAATATATGTATACGAATAATAGTGAAGTTGTACAAAATAAATTAAATCAAACGAAAAATGTTTTTAATATATATCATCTAGGATATAAAAACCAAAAAAACAAATGGCCTCACAATCCTGTATCTATTATAATTAAACATTTGAAAATGTATTTTAATAAAAATAATAAAATTGCAGACTTAGGATGTGGAGAAGCAGAAATAGCAAGAACGTTAGATACATGGGACATCAAGTCATTTGATCTTATTCAATATAATCATTATGTTACTCCTTGTAATATAACTCAGTTGCCTTTAAATAATAATTCCTACGATTGCTTTGTTTTATCACTATCTCTTATGAATACAGATTGGCCCAAAATTATATTCGAATCAGTTCGTTGCCTTAAAAAAGGGTAAACACATAAAGACAAAAAAAATTAAAAATAAAAAAAAAATAAATAAATAAATAAATATATATATATATATATACATATATAATGTGCTTATATTTATGTTGTATATATATATATATATATATATATATATATATGCTTTACCTGTTAATGTATTTTTTTTTTTTTTTTTTTTTTTTTTTTAGAGCAACATTAATAATAGCTGAAGTAGTCAGTCGATTTACAAATTATAAAGCTTTTATAAAATTTATGAACAACGTCGGATTTAAACTCTCAAACAGGGTAATATATATATTTATATATGTATGTATTATATTTATTTGTACAGTTATGAAATATAAATAATTAATGTTCATTTTATTTTTCATTAATTCCTATTTATTCAGATAAACTTGGATGACTTTTTTTACGTATTTTTTTTTGAGAAGAATCAAGAGGTAGATATTTCATCTGGCATAAATGAAAAAAGAATTAAAAAGGTTTCTTCCTTATTGACCCCTTGTATATATAAAAGAAGATAACATAAACACAAAGGAAAATAAGTCAACAAAGGGACAAACATACATACATATATATATATATATATATATATATATATATATATATATGTTTTTTTTTATTTTTTATTTTTTATTTTTTTTTTTTTTTTATTTTTTATTTTTTTTTTTTTTTTTTTATTTTTATATTTTATTTTTATTTTTTTTTTTTTTTTGTGATAATATATTTTAAATATAAATTAAATTGTTTTAATATCTAAGTTACAAAAAAATTAATAAAAAAGAATGAAAAAAAAAAAAAAAAAAAAATTATATAAATTTAAAATATTTAAATAATTCACGAATTGTCATGATTTTTTTTTCTTGTGAAAATCGATGCTTATATTCTATAGTAATATTTTGAAAAGTTAAATATAACTTATTCAATAAGATATTATCACTTTTATCTATATAATTATAAAAGTTTGTAGGTACTTTTACTTTTTTATCTAAGTTACTTAAATTAATTATGATTCTGTTAGGTACTCCTATCAAATCACAATGTTTTAGTTTTCTTGACAAATGTAAATCTGTGTCATCATAATAAATATCTACATTTTTATTTTTGAATGTATTAAAAAGCCAAAGAGTTAATATATATTCTATATCGTTGCTAGTTAAAGGGTTATATGTCAAGGTATTATTTGTGTCTACATTGTTATCATGATTAAGAGTATTATTATTATTTATCTTATCATCATTATATATATTACTTATAAATGTGCTATTTCCACATATATGATTCCCTTGTTCATCTTGTTCATTGTTTTGTTGTGAAATATTTCCCTTTTTATACATACTATCTTTATACATATTCAATATTTTGGAAATTTTAGTTGCTGAATATTTACTTTTTTGATTTGTTTGTATTAAGTAGACTGAAAAGGGTGCTACCTGTTCAGGTAATTTAATACCTTCATCATCATAAAAGTTTTCTATCAAAAAATACAATAGACGATATATGCCTATTCCATAAGAACCCATAAGTATATTTTTTTTTTCATTTTTTTTGTTTAAATATTTTATATCTAATTTATTAGAATAATAATCTCCTAATTTAAAAATATGTGCAGCCTCTTTATATTTCCCATCTCTACATAGGACTTGAAATTCATGACTTTCTAAAGCATTCATTTTGTCTTTTTTTCTTTTTTTAATTATATTAAAAGATAATTTTAATTCTTCAAAAATATTTTTATAACATTCTTTATATTTTTCATATGTCTCATTTAAACATTTTTCATTACTATGGAAAGAGTATCCATCTTTCATTAAGAATTCTTTACTTTTATACAAACTTTTTTCGAAACGTTTTTCATTTCTAAATTTATTATTATATTGATGAATTAATAAAGGTAAGCATTTGGTAGTAATGCTTTCATTATACACTTGATTTATTAAAGATAAAGAAGATTCTTCACAAGTTGGACTTAAAATATATCCATCATCTTCTATTTTTTTTTTTAAATTTTCTTCTGAACTTTTATCATTTTTTGTTTGCTTCTGTTTATATACATATAAAAATTCATCACTATATAATTTTGCTCTATCAGATATATTCCATAATTTTTTTGCTTGAAGTATACTTAAGCTCAGACAATGAGAATTAATTTTTTCTAAATGTTTATTTATAAAATCAATTATTTTATTTATTACACGAAACCCTAATGGTAAAATATTATATATCCCATTAAGATCTCTTATGTAGTTAGCTCTCTGTAAAAGTTCGCTAGATTTATCTCCATTTGCTTTTACATTGTCATTAAATACTCTATTAAATATATAATTAGATCCAATATAAGAATTGTTTTTATTATTTAAAATTCTATATTTGTTTTTTGGCACATTTCTTTTTAAAATCTTATTATTTACAAAAAAATCAATTGCTCTCTTTTTTTTTAAATGAACCAATTTTAATGATATTATTACATGATGAAACAAACTTATTAAAATTATAATTTTAATTAACATTATAAATAAAATGAAACTTTCCCTTTTCTCATTTTTTTTCTTTTTTTAAAAAAAAACACAAAAATAAAAAAATATATCAATTATAAAAAAAATAACAATTAATAAAATATATATATATATAAATATATATATATAAATATATATATATAAATATATATATATAAATATATATATATAAATATATATATATATATATATATATTTATATGTATAATATATTAAAATAACATATATTTATATTTACGAATTTTTCTTCTTTTAGAATACTATTATAAATAAAATTATATAAATATATGGTAAATCATTTTTACATAATTACAATTATATATTATAAAATATTAAAATGTGGAGAATTTTCATTTTTTCTTTAAGGTCATATTATATTCTGGACCTCAAATTTTAATCATCAAACACAATCAAATTCCTCCATATATATTTTTTTTCTTTTTTTCTTTTTTTTTTAATTTAGGACAAAAAATATATTTTATTTGTACATATATATAAATACATACAATCTAATATTTCATGTGTATAAATTTATTTTATAATGGTCTTTAATATTAATCCCAAATAATTAAATAAAATGAATAAAGAAAGAAAGAAGGAAAGATATTTGTTCTTACATATATATGACTTATTAAAATCAAAAAGGGAAAAAAAAAAAAAAAATATAAAATAAAATAAAATAAATAAATATATACATATATATATATATATATATATAATTAAGTACGAAAAAATAAGAAATGAGTAAAAATTAAAATTTTAATATACTATAAATGTAAACATTAATAACTAAAAAGAAGTTAATTAAAAAAAAAAAAAATAATTAATAAAATATAATCATAATATGTACATATGTATACATATATATATATATATATATATATATATATATATATATATAGGATAAGTATTTTATGTACATATTTATTTATATAAAAAGGATACTTCATAAGAAAAAGGTGTAAAGAAATACAAATTGAAAGTAAAATGTATGTATTATATATTTCTTTAAAAAAAAAAAAAAAAAAAAAAAATATAATAAAATAAATATAAAAAAAAAATTGAAAATATATAAATATATTTATATATATACTTTCAAAAAATTTACAACATATATTGAACATTTCTTCTTAAAGCTTGAGCATTAGCTCTTAATGGAGCAGTATTAAATGTTATAAAATCCTTTTCCATAAATTCATCTACAAGCATTAAAGAAGCAAAGTTACCACAACGATAACAATAATTAGGCGCACTAAAAATTGTAACAACTTTATCATTATGCATCCACTGAAATCCATCTTGTACTAACTGATGAGCCCTACATATACAAGAAAGTTTATTCATACGTAAAAAAC
>LT969558.1:970569-1005569 GCA_900097035.1 Plasmodium blacklocki (nom. inval.)
CCATCTATGGAAGCTCCAGCACATGATTGCTGAAACTGAAAAAGACCATCAAAAACAGGGCAATCTGTTGCTTCTCCTACATTAAATCTTTTTAATTGATATGTAAATTCTCGATAATTTTCTAAAGATATAGATGATAAAAAATCTATATATTCATAATCATGAAATAAAGTTAATTCATTTACATCACTTTTATGAGGCCTATACACTTCCATATATTTATATAAATTATAAGATACTATTAAAGAATGAGTCATACGTATACGTTGAGGCTTCATAGGATGACCTGCTCCATAATAATAGCTACCTATATCGGGGTCATGGAAATACGCAACCTTTTTTCTATTAGACATTTTATTTTATGCAATTTTCAATTTTATAATAATATTCAACATAAGAAAAATGTATTTACTTTCAAATGAAATATATGCACATATATATATAAACACACATAAATATAAATATATATAAATATATATAAATATATATGAATAAATATAAATAAATATAAATAAATATAAATAAATATAAATAAATAAAAATAAATAATTATCTTATATGGTGTATGATATATTATATGAGATATATATGAAATATAAGAAATTTATCAGAAAATATATACATACATACATATATAATATATATATATTTTATGTAGTAATTAATAAAAAAGAATGAATTGAAATTTTCTTTCTACTTTTAGCTAGCTATTAATATAAAAACTTTTTTTTTTTTTTTTTTTTTTTTTACACAATGCGGTGGAAACATAGTAGTCCAAAAAAAAATAATAAATAATAAATAATAAATATTTGATATGCAAATATGAAATATTTAAAAGAATAAAAATATATATATATTATATATATATATATATATATTATATAAAACACATATAAATATAAAAATATATTTATTTAATAAATCATAAAATGTAACATATATTTGTATATATTGTATATATTTTTCTTATATTTCATTTTTTTTTCATTTCGAATTATTACAAATCTGTTATTTAAAAATAATAATAATAATAATAATAAATAAAAAATGAATTCTTAGATTAAATAATATATTATAAATGAACATTAAATGTAACTATAATTTGTATTTTTTTATTTATAATCCTAAAAGATTGTGGTGCTATGTTTATTAATCTCTTCTTTTTTTAATAAAAAAATATATATCTCACATTTCCATATATCTTTATTTTATTTTTTATATTTTTTCGTATGATTAAATGCAAAATGTTGTAAAAAAAGAAAAAAATAATATATATGTAATTATTATATTGTTATATATATTATGATATAATATATTATATCATTTTAATATTTATGTATACATGTGGAAAGAAAGAAAGAAATAAAAAAAAAAAAAAAATAAAAATAATAATATGATTAGTATATTATTATGCATATATATTATAAATATATATTTTACATATTATATTATAATATTATTATACTACATTTTATTTTATTTATATAAATATTATATATTTATTTTTATAGCTTTATTATTATAAATATAATGATAATAATAATATTTATTTTACCCATTTACTTTTTCCCAGGTGAAACAAATCTAATATATTATACATTATATATATATATATATATATATAATGTAATATTTTTATTTTATTTTTTATAATTTTAATTTAATTTTTTTTTTTTTTTTTTTTTCTTAAATTTAAAATTGTCTTTAAATATGATAATATAATTCTTATTATAAAAAATGAATAAAAAAAAATATGTATTTATTATTATATTAGATGTATATTAATATATATTTTATTTTTTCATTTTTTTACATATAATAAAATATTATATTATATTAAATTATATTATTATTATTATTAATAATATTATTTATTATTATTATATATATATATATATATATACATGTATCCATTATGTACATAATAGTAATATAATATATTTCCCTCATATATATTTTATATACACAACCCATAAGTATATTAAAATAATAAAAGGAAATAAAAAAAAATATAATGAATAATAAAATAATAAAATAATTAAATACCCTCTTCATTCTTATTTTCTAAGGTTAATGATAAAATGATCACACGTGAAATATAATATATATATATATATATATATATATATATACACTTTTACAAAATAAATAATAATAATAAAATAGAATTGATATGGTAAAAAAAAAAAAAAAAAAAAATTATATTATATATATATATATATATATATATATATATATATATATATTATATATATTATTATATATATATATATATATATATATATAATATTTTTACATTATATTAAAAATAGTGGTTTCTTAAAGAAATAAAAAAAAAAAAATAATATATTAATATGTATATGCATTCTATTAGTTAGACTATGCTTTATAAGGTTATTTTTTTATATTTTAATTTCTTTATTATTTTCCATATAAGATTATTATTCATATATAAAAACAATTGTTATACATTATTTTCTCTATCTCTTTATGTAACCTCTTTGTGTCAGGAAAAAAAAAACAAAACGCGTTGAACATATAAAATATATAAAAAATATAGGGTATACACAAAATATATATAAAAAATATATCATATATATAAAAAATATAAAAATATATCATATATATATATATAATGAATATAAGAAAATACACACTAGTATAGTAACACATTCAATATATGAAATTAATCTTTTTATTATAATCGTACTAAATAATATTTTACACTTCATAAAAATGTAAAATTTATGTAACTGTATAAAAATTATATTAAGACTTAAAAAATTATATACATACATATATATATATATATATAATATATTGTCGCGAAATTTTGTAAAATATTAAATAAATAAAATATACCTATATCTTGTTATGCATAATGCGACTATATTATATTTTCCTATGTAAATAATTTAGAGTTTACATTTAGAATATACCACTTATTATTTCATCATATTAATATATAATATAATGTTCCTATTTTTTTTTTTTTTTTTTTTTTTTTTTTTTTTTTATGTTTATGTATATAATATATTAGGTTAGAAATATTTAAAAAAAAAAATAATTTTTTCATTTTTGACTCTTATCAATATTTATCATACAAATACTTTTATTTTTTTTTTTTTTTTTTGTGAAGAGGTTTTAGTAAAATATATGAATAAATATTATTTCTTGATGAGGAATATAATTTTTTTTTTTTTTTTTTTTTTTTTTTTTTTGGAGGTTAAACATATTAAATGGCTGATAAAGAAAAAAAAAACAAAGTGAATTAACAATTAAAAGTATTATATGTATATATATAATAAACACATAATATATATATATATATATATATATATATATATATATACATATACATATATATATACATTAATTTTTCAGGAATATGTCCCATATAGATTATGTGTATAAATACACTTATATGGATATATTTTATTTTATTTTTATTTTTTGAAAAAAATAAGTGATGTAATATTATACAGATTTATATAAAATGTTGTAAATATATAACAATGAAGAATAATGAAGATATAACAAGTGATAATAGTTCTTTTACTAGCTGTTTAGAAAATGACCGTCTAAGGAAAGAAATTCTTTGGCCAAATATTTGTAACAATGAAATTTATGGCAATGAAAAGGAAAACATGGAGAATCTAAAAAATAAGAATATACAAATAAAAAAAAAAAATATGAGTGTTATTCAAATACATAAATTTATTAATAAATTAAAGAATACAAGTATTACAGAATTAGAAAAGAATCATTTACAGTTATTACAAGAAGATATAAAACGTTTAAATATAAGTAAATATATTGGTGAAATATTAAGTTATATATTTGATTTATGTTATCATGTTAATAAATATTCAGAGATTTATCTCTTAATACATATAATTAAATATATAAATGAAACCTACGAAAATGTAAATGAGCATATTGAAAAAATAATCTTCTTAAAATTTTTTAAATTAGAAGAAAATGATAAAAATTTCTTTTTTATTATATTTCACGATTTATATAATAATATCAATGACAGAGAAAAAAAATATGGAATACATCGGACAACAAAAAGGGAAAACACCAAGGAACAAGACCATCTCCACAATAATAATAATAATAATGTGGCGAAACAAAAGAAAGAAATAAAACATTCTCATGCATCAAATATAAATAAGATAAATGAACAAGATAACAAAATCAAGAAAAGTTACATTTCTGAAAATAAGTATTCAATCGATGGAAATGAAAAGCGATACGAAGATGAAAACCGATACAAAGATGAGTATCAAGATGAAAACCAATACAAAGATGAGTACCAAGATGAAAACCGATACAAAGATGAGTACCAAGATGAAAACCGATACAAAGATGAGTACCAAGATAAAAACCAATACAAAGATGAGTACCAAGATAAAAACCAATACAAAGATGAGTATCAAGATGAAAACCAATACAAAGATGAGTACCAAGATGAAAACCGATACAAAGATGAGTACCAAGATGAAAACCAATGCAAAGATGAGTACCAAGATGAAAACCAGAATGACGATAAGAATGAGGACGAAGGAAATATTTATAATCTTAGTAAGTTTAAAAAAATAAAAAATGATATCTATAAAAAATTAACTTCTTCATTTATGTTAAAAGAAAATGAAGAAAAAGATAATTTCATATTTGAGTTTGATATATTTGAACACCAACATAGTGATATAAAACTTATAAAAAAACATAATATAGATAAAAAAGTGTATATGAAAGAAATGTTGAATAATGTTAATATAATGAAAAATATAGAAAAAAAAAATAAAATCAGAAAAATTTTATTATGTATATATTTTGAATTACTTTTTTTAAAAATATGTAATAATAAAAATCTATTTTTATATATGTTTATAAATATTACATTTTTCTTTTCTTTAAAATTTTATCCTTATATGGAAGAGCAAAATAAAATAACAAATTATGCGTCTCAAGAAAAAAAAGAAAATAATATAATATTGTGTAATAACAATAATAATAATAATAATAATAATAACAATAATAATAACAATAATAATAACAACAACAATAATAATAATAATAATAATAATAATAATAATGGATGTGATCTTTTATGTAATATAAAAAAGTGCCTACTAATAAATACTATAACAACATATGATTATTTTTTTAATAATACAAAAAGTATATTAATAGATGAAAGCTTTTTTATAAGTACATCAACATGCACAAATAACAATGACACAAATAACAATGATACAAATAACAATGATACAAATAACAATGACACAAATAACAATGACACAAATAACAATGACACAAATAACAATGACACAAATAACAATGACACAAATAACAATGACACAAATAACAATGATACAAATAACAATGATACAAATAACAATGATACAAATAACAATGATACATTTACCAGTGACACAATTAACAATGACACAATTAACAGTGACACAAATAACAATGACACAAATAACAATGACACAATTAACAGTGACACAATTAACAATGACACAATTAACAGTGACACAACAAATGATAATACAAACATTCCTTTATATAACCCTTCTTTGCTAGGAAACATAAAGACTATGAAAATACATATTACCAATTTTGTTCTTACTTTCTATTATAGTAGTATGTATTCCTCTCTTGTATATTTTTATGCAGAGCATGTGGTAAATGAATATAGTAACAAAAATAATTATGGACATATTACTTATATTAATAACCATATGAATCAAAATAATACTAATAATTATACGACACATAGTAATTATAATAATTATTCAAATAATTATAATTCATATAATCCTAACAATCATAATATTATTATTAATAATAGTAATTATCATCAAATTAGTAACACGATACAACATAACGTTTTTAACAAAAAACATATACTTTATAAAGATGAATATAATTTCTTCAAAATATACGAGAGAAGCAAACATATTTGTAATCTTTTTAATTTAGACCACATAAATTTAAAAGATATACAAATAAAAGCTATTAATATACTTGGTTTAAATGTAGAAAGTTATAATCATATAAAAATTTTTGATCATATTAAAAATAAAAATGAAAAAGATAAAGAAATTATAATAGACGAAAATAATTCTGTATGGATTAATGATGAAGAGAAAGCATTTTATACAGTATTTCCAGATTATTCAAATATAAATATTTTTATTAACGAAGATGATGATGAAGAGGAGAATCCAAATGATAATTATTATCAAAATAATGTAGTTCATAATGATAAAATTATATCCACTGTTACTACTAATCATATCACCATGCCTACTACGACACAGAATAAATCGCATGACATAAAATTGGATGTACAAAAGCATAAATATTCTATATTAAAAAAGGAAACAATTAAAAAGGATAAATTAAATACAATAAACAGTTTGCACACTCCATCTTCTAATGATAAAGACAAAAAAATATATAATCTTCATGATAGTAATTGTATAAATGATAGTACTCATCAAAAGAATAATAATTTCATGAAGATAAACCACAAAAAATCAAATATAAAAGAAAACACACCAAAAAATATATCTAGTGTTATAAAACAATCCAGTGTGATAAGTGTGTCAAATGCTTCCATTATGTCTCATAGTTCTTATAACCAAGGAAACCATAAAAATAAAGAACAGAACTTCAAAATATATATAGAAAAACTTTTAAGCATGAACAATGAGAAAGATATAGAAAATTATGTTATGCTTTTCCTATTAAATTATAATACGAAAAAGAAAAGGAAAATTATCGCAAATAATATTATATATATAAATAAAGTAACGTTAAATTTAATTCCGTATTATTGTAGATATATTTGTATAATAAATAAGTATGCTAAAGATATGTATCCTATAATTATTGATGAATTAAAAAAAATTACTGAGAAAATAATAAAAGAAAAAATACCATGTCAAAATAAAAAAATGAAATGTATAAAATATGTATGTGAACTAACAAAATTTAAATTATTAGATTTATCATATATTTTAGATATGATATCTATATTAATAGAAAATTTTACTATTGAACATGCAGAGTTATGTTTTTTTATTTTAGAAAATTGCTCTTTTCTTTTATTAAATAATCCTAGGACACATATACGTTTCTTAAATTTGTTTGAGAAATTAAAAAAAATAAAAAACACAAAAAATTTAACAGACATATTAGAATTATCTTTTGAAGAATGCTCTATAAAAATAGAAAATTTTATAACAAAAAATAATATGTATACATCAAATAATAATAATAATATTGTTAAAAGAAAAGGAAAGAAAAAGAAATATACTCTTGAACAAGAACAAAAAAAATTTTTTCTTAAAAAATTATTATTTGAAGATATTGAATATAAAGATACAGAAATTATTTGTAAATATATAAGAAAATTTAATTGGAATGATTCTTTTTTTTTATATATTTTAAAAAAATATATTTTCAAATATTTAATGTATATGAGTATATATCAAATAAATAATTTAGCATCTTTATTATATCAACTAGCTAAATATAAACCACAATTTGTAATACACATAATCGATGAATTATATGAAAAAATTATTGATACATTAGAATCTAATGATTTTAAGCAATTTACCTTTTTAATACAATATACACATCTATTTGCTGATTTATATAATTATAAAATATTAAATTCTACAAATGTATTAGATTTGTTGTATTATTTGATATCTTTAACGGATGTAAATATATGTTACATGCATGAAATTAATTACTTGTATCCCTTTTTTTCAAAAAATAAAAAATTCATAGAACATATAAAAGTGGGCTTATCCAATATTGGAAATGTGGCTTCTGGGTCTAATGAGATTATAACAAGTTTGGATATGAACGAGCACACAAATAAAATGAAGCTAGAGGATGTAGAAAATAAACAAGAACATGAGATATGTTCAGTGTGTGAAACTGATGAGAAACATACAATATATAATAAAAAAAAATTATGCGACCCTGAAAAGTGCCCATGTGAGGATTCTTTTTTTTCTTATGACAATTATAAAGAGGACTTTTATAAATATTTATTTATTAATAAAAACAATCCAATTTTTTTTCATATACTTAATGATATACAAAATTGTACTTTTATAAATATAAAAATGATATGTATCATTTTAGAAAAGTGTGGTAAATATTTTAATACACAATTGTTAAAATATAAATTAAATAAGTTTCTTTTATTTTTCGTTAGATTTCTTTTAGTCCTGGAGCCCTTACCTATGTACATTAAAAATATCACAGATGATGTTATCGATGATATATCAGAAGATATGAAATACTTCAAATCTATCGAGACATTAGATAAATATTTATTTAAGATATTGAATACAGAATATAAAATATATTTAAATGCAAAAATAAATACCAAAGATGCAAAGAATATAAAGAAATATTATATAACCGATGATGATTTAATATTTAAATTGGACTATCAAGATATTAATCATGAGAATAATTTTTCTTCCCATTATAAAAAATCACATAAAAACGATGAAAGCAACAACAACAACAACAATAATAATAATAATATTAAGGATAGTAATAATAATAAGAAGAAGAATAAGAAAAATTATTATTATAACAGTCACATTTCCAGTACTACGCATTCTTTTAAAACGAACAACTCATACTCAATTCCACAATATTCTAATAATAATAATAATAATAATCAAAAGACATTGAATGAACATAAAGGATTAGACTCCATTAATTACGAACAAGAAAAATTCGACAAAGAAATTAAAGACATAATTGATCATGCAATACATGAAAACAATAAAATAAATAAAGAAAGCAAAGATATAAAACCTAGGAATATTAAAAATATTACATTGTATGCGAATTTAATTAAGAAACGAGGAAAAAAAAATTTACATGTATAAAAGGATATTCTTCATACATATATATATATATATATATATATATATATATATATAGTATATGGGGAATATTATCTTTGGTATGTAAAAAAATAAAAAAAAAAATAAAAATAACATAAAAGAGGAGAAGTCCAAGTACTTTATTATATAGAAGTAGTACAATTATGAGATATAACAATAAAAAAAAAAATTAAAAAAATTTTACATATATATATATATATATTATTTGTTTTATTATTTATTATTTATTATTTTTTTTTTATTTTTTTTTTTTTATGTAACCATACTTATATGCACCATCATTTTATTTTTTATCCTTTATATATAATAATCTTTTAAAAATAACAAAAAAAAGAAAAAAATATATAGGAAATTTTATAAGAACCATGTATAATAATATAGTGTGAGCATTAGCAAAATATGAAATAATTTATTTGGTCTTTTTTGCGAATAAAAAAAATCAAAATCAAAATTTTCATTTTAAATATTTATATTAAAAATTAAATGTTCTTTTTCGTAATTTTTATTTAAAAAAAAAAAAAAATGAATAGAACAATTTTTAATACATCGAAACATTATTTTATAAATATCTAATATATATATATATATAATTACTATAAGGGGGAGATTATGTATGTGAATTTGTATTTTATAAAACCTTAATATATTATTATTATATTTTATTTTTTTAATATCCACTTTGTTTATAAGTACCAATATATTAATTTTTTCTCTTATAAAATAATTAAAAAAAAAAAGGTCCCCTCCACATATTTATATTATAAAAGTATAATATAATATATATATATATAATATATATAATTTATATGTAATTGGGGTTTTGATTTTTCTTTTTACCGCATGCAAGAAATCTTAGAAAATACATAAAAAAAAGAAATATAATCCATATAATAATATTATAATATATATATATATTATAATTTATTATATAATATATTTATAACTATGTTATTTTTTATTAATATTTTTCAATATTTTTAACTATTTTCAAAAGGTACATCTTTTTTTTATATAGGTTCTATGAAAAAAAAAAATATATTCTAAAATTATATATAAATATATTATATATATATATATATATATATATACATTATATAAAAATATATTTATGTAAGAGAAACCTCATTTTTTAGCACCATACATTTTTTCCTTTAAATAGCTTATTTTATATAGATATATTAAAAAAAAAAAAAAGAGCATAATTTTTAATATGTTATAAAAAAAATAAATAAATAAAATAAAATAATAATTTCCTATTCGTTTATAAAATAATATAATTTATTTATATATATAAAAAATATGTATTATATATATATATATATATATATTTATGTATGCATTGTTATTTATATATATATTTTATAATATATATGCTTTCATATAAAGTCATCATTTTAATTTATATACGTAGAAAAAACATTTTCTTCTCTATAAATTTCTAATTATATATAATGCAAGGGAGAAAGAATCCTTTTTTTTATTTTTATTTTTTATATTATTATTATAAAAATATTTATATATGTATTATATTTTAAATATATATTATATATATATTTATATATTAATATTACAAAAAATATATTTATAATAATAACTTGTGATACTCTTGTTATTTTTTAAATATAAATTTTATAAAAATATTATATTTTAATATATTTATATATATATATAATAATATATATTTTTATAGTGCCCTTCTCTTTTATATATAATTATTATTATTATTACATATGTATAATTTTTTATATATTATATATATAATAATATATATATTTATATAATTTAAATTAAAAAATATAATAATATATAATATATATATTATATAAATTTATTTATAAAATTCAAAAAAAATATATTATAATAAAAAATAAAAAATATTTCTTTAATAAAAAAAAAAAAAAAAGTAGATACATATATAAATATTTATAATAAAATAAAAATTATAAAAATAATATATTTTTCTTTATTTTATTATATAGAGATATAAAAAGAATCCTGATCCCTTATTTATAAAAATATATCATTAATTTTTATTTGTAATTTTTTCTTATATTTTTCTCCTTGAAAATGATTAAAAAAGTAGTTTCCTTATTTTTTATTTTTTTTTTATTTACAATAGTTAGAGCATCCCCAGGAAATGACAACAACAATGTTAACAATGTAAGGAATAAATAATATATATATAATATATATATATATAATATATATATAATATATATGTAATAAATAATATACATATTATGTAAATATCTTTAATTTTGATAGGATGGAATTGTACATGTTTTAAGTAAAAATATCGACGTAAAAAACTTACAAGGTACCTTTTACGAAATAGCTACTAATGCATCAGATAAAATATTTCCAGGTTTAGCATGCAGATGTACGAAGTATGAATTTTCAGGTTTAAAAAGAGATGGTAATTTAGGTTATGTTTTAATAAATTTTTCATGTGCTCGTAATTTTATTTTTGGTGAAAAGAAATCAGAAATGACATTCAAATTAATATTAAACAAACCATTAGATGAAAATACTACAACTGTTGAAGAATTTAATGCTAGTATCTATTTAGTACAAGGAAACCAACAAATATTATTAAACGGAAACATTAATATTATATATGCTGAATTAAATGAACAAAACGAATTCGAACATCTTATCTTAGGTGGTCAGAAATCAATAGAACCCATGATCATTATGTCCAAATATAGAACTGTTTTATTAGATACTTATAATAAATTAATTAACTCTCTTTACTTAGCTGGATACGAACCCTCACTTTTAACCTGGCCATTTATCATACAAACAGATCAAACATTCTGCGATTAAATTAATAAATAAATAAAAATATATATATATATATATGTGAACATATATATATTTTTATTTTTTTATAATTAACCCATTTGCTACATTTTTATATATTTGTGTGTTAGATACACTTGTATAATTAATTTTCATCATTTTGATATTGACAAAAAAAAAAAAAAAAAAAAATAATAAAAAAATAATAAAAAAAAAATAAAAAAAAAATAAATAAATAAATGTGTGTTTATATAATATAGTTCATTGTACTATCACTTTGTGTTATAAAAAATATTTGTACATACTTAGAAATATATATATATATATATATAATCTATTTATTTATATATATTTATTATATAAATATATAATATTTGATATTTATTTTTACTTTTGTTTATATTTATTCTTTACACATTTCCACATCTTTAATTAAAGAATCCTTACTTTTATGGGTATGTAGTTTGTAAGTTTTTTCACATTATATAAATTTATATTATACATATATATATATATATATATATGTTTATTTATTTATATATGTATTTTTTTTTTTTTTTTTTTTTTTTTAAATAATAATCCATATTGATGAGTTGTTTTTTTTTTTTTTTTTTTTTTTTCTTTTTTTTCACTTTTTTTTTAAAAAGTGTTTTCAATTTCCGCAATTCAAAAAAAAAAAAAAGAAAAAAATATTCTTACATTTTATTTATAAACACCCAAATAAAACTTCATAGTAAATAAGCGTTTGCATTGTTAATAATATTAATAATAAAGAATTAAACATTAAAAAATGAGTCATTTGACTTATAATATTTATATATAAATTTAGACAAAATTTAAAGCGCATCATGTGATCAAATACATACGAAAATAAGAAAAATATATATATATATAATATATATATAATTACATATAGTATTCATTTTATTGTTATTTATTTTTTTTCTACTATTTTTTTGAAATTTCTTTAATATCTATATTGGGTTCATCATATATACACCTAATTCGGAAAAGAAAAAAAAAAAACACATCTTTTTGTAAATAAATAACATATATGATAATTATTATATATTCATAATTTTTCATAAGTTATAATAATTATCGAAGTCTTTTATATTTCCTATCTATGATGAACCCTTAAATAGTCACAGAAATATCATATCTACATTATATATATAATATATATATATATATATATATATATATATATATATTTATACACATTATGCTTAATATTCTCGTTATAGGGTTTGGTGTTTTTTTTTTTTTTTTTTTTTTTATTTTATTTATTTATTTTATTTATTTATTTTTTTTTTTTTTTTGCAATATTTTTATGCTAATCAAGTTTTTAAATTTCATGATTTTTTAATTAATTCTTCCTTTTAAATATGTTTAAATAAAATAAAAAAAAAAAAAAAATATATTAAACACCCTTATATATTTTTTTTTTGTTACAGTAATTAAAAAGATATATAAATATCAAGTGTTACAAAATAAATGTAAGTTAATGATTATAAAAGAGCAGTGGACTTCTCATGAGAAGATTTCATATAAAAAGAAAAAATTGATTCTTTTTATTTAAATAAAATATATGGAAAGATTAAAAGTGACATATACATATAATATATATATATATATATATATATATATATATATATATATATTATTTCTTGTAATTTATTATTTTATTTTCTCATTTTTTTAATATTATCCCTCTAAATAGTAACATTTATTTGAAATATATATATATATATATATATGTATTAATTCATTCATTACATTATATATATTATTTATAAATTTTACCAATTTGGAGATAGTATATAACTTGGTTATTTTATTATTTAAAAAAAATGTACATAATAAATATGAACGAACTTCTTTTCTATACGTAAACGTAAACAAGGATATATAATGAAAACCACTTCCAAGGAAGATATCCTTTTGAAATATAAAGAGAAAGATGAATTCATATATAGTCAGCTAGAAAATATATTGACTTCTCAACCCTTTAACACAATTGTAATCAAAAAAATAAAATAAAATAAAATAAAATAAAATAAAATAATGAATGTATACACATATATATATATATATTTATTTATTTATATTTAATTATTTTTTATAATCAAAGCTAGAATATGAAAATGGAGATATTTACATAGGCACTTCAAGAAATCAAATAAGGAATGGATTTGGGTACTATCTATATGTTAATATGAAAACCATATATCAAGGGTAAGTATTTTTAAATATATATATTTTATTTTTGTGTTCCTTTTTAATACGTCTACATTTTTTCTTTTTCTACATTCTTAAAGGCAATGGAACGATAATACCAAAAATGGATATGGGACATTATATAATCAAAAGGAAGTTATATACTCAGGTAGAGACATAACATTTTTATGTAGACCATTATGTAAACATTTTTTTTTTTTTTTTTACATATATGGCTAATTTATTGTAGTATTATATATTGTTTATATATATATATATATATATATATATATATATTTTTTTTTTTTTTTTGAATTTAAAAAAAAAAATTCTGAATTGTTCAGGTGAATGGTTAAATAACATTCCTCATGGTTTCGGTTGTAATCACAATGATGGGAAAATATATATGGGTTGTTATAAATATGGATTTATGAACGGTGTAGGTATATTAAGAAAAAAGAGGAGTTTGAATTTTTGTTTGTTTGAATGGAATAAGAAAAAATGTATGATACGAATTTTTAAATATATGGATATATATTTATATATATATAATAACGATGAACAAATATTATATCAAGAAAAAATGGATGCTATATTTCCATTTTATATTGATAAAAATTTATGTAGAAATATACATGAGCAGGTATTCCATAAATTGTTTGGCATGTCTAATAAATTGATAAGTCATCTTTTTCAATCCATGAATAAGAAAAATAATAAGATTAATGAATGTGTGAATACTCAAGGGATATTACAATATATTAATTATGATGACCATTTGAGTTTCCTAAAAGAAATAATAAATAAAACGGATATATTAAATTTAACAATTCATGATAATAATATAAATGTTGATAAAATTAATAAAATAAATGATAATAATATTAATGATGATAATAATAATAATAATAATAATGATAACTATGAATTTCATTTTTTTGATAAATCATCAAAAAATAAAAGTAATATCAACAATGTAGAACATGATAAAAACAAGACACATTCGGATTCTTCTTCTTGCTATAAGGAAACCAACAACTCTAGTAATATATCCTATTCAAAAGAAACCTTATATCCATGTGATATAATTAAAAGTAAAAGACTGTTCAATGAAACGTTTTTATTTTATCATACAGATTCTTGTTTCAGTGACTTTTGTACACAAACCGGTGACGAAAGTGACAATATTATGAATAAACATGAAATAAAAAAAATAAAAAAAATAAAAAATAAAATAAAAATTGAACTACCAACAAATGTTGTGCAAGATGAAATAATAAAAGAAGAAAATTATGATGTATATGAAAAATATGAGCAATCTAAAAAATGTGAAATAAATCAAAAAACTCAAAATGATATATTACGTTTTGAAATGTATAAACAATTAGCCCATTTAAAAATAAATAAGAAGAAAAAAAAAAAAAAGAAAAGAAAAAAAGAAGAATATTATAAATTATTTATTTCCAATTATAAAATAAACCCCTCCACTTGTAACAATTTACAATTAATAAATCACAAAACAAAAGGTAATAATAATGTAATAATAAATTATAGAATATATTCAAAAGATAATTTGTTCTTTTATACAAATTTATTTATTTATTTAAAAGAATTAAATAAAAAAAAAAAAATAGAAAATATTTATCAATGGGAAAGACACCATATTTTAATTTTATTGTATTTATTTAAATTAAATAGATATATAAAATCTTTTTCATCTAATAAAATTAAAGGGCTTCATTTTTTTTTTATTTTAAATAGTAAGGTTTTAAAAGAATTAGGAATAAATAATAAAGTACACCTGTTTTTTCTTATGAATATAATTAATACATTTAATAGTATTCATAATATTTATTTACAAGTATTAAATAAAGAGCAGCGTATATACAATGATTACAAGTCTTCATATCTACAGCATTCTATAAATAAAAAGGAAGTTTTTATAATAAAAAAATTTGATAAGAGTATCCCCCAACATTTTTTTTTATGTTATTATAAAAATTCTCGTGTATATTTGAAAGGTTTAACACATAAGAAAGAAAAATATATATATAAACAAAATGAAAAAAAAAAATTACTAAATATAAATGGCACATGGGAAAAGGGTATTGAAAAAAAGGGTGATGAGAATGTGCAATCTATATATATGAATGATAAATGTAAAAATGACATATCAGATCATAATGCAGATATAAATATTTCTATACATGTACAAAAAAATAAGGATATAAAATATAACCAAAATAACAATGATTATAATAACTCTGATTATAATAAAAATAATAATACAGACGAAAAAAGGAATTTACCAACTTTCAAAAACAACCTGTTCAATGCTGCTCAAAGGTTATTATATAATGAATCAATAAATGAAACATTTTTTAATAATCTGAAAAATATTAAAAATAATTTCCTCAAATTAGAGGAGCAACAAGATGAATATAAATCTGATGAACAAACTTTAGGAGACTTTGAAAATATGACAAATAAGTCTTTATCATATCAAGATAAAAAAATAAGTGCGCAGAATAAAATATATTCTCCAGAGAATAACACAAAGGGAGATATTAATTATAATAATAAAAATATAATTAATAATGCAAAGGAATATAAAAAAATGAAAAAGAACAAAGGTGAAAAAAAAAAACATATATATAATAATCCTATCAATTATAAAAAGACATATAATAATAAAAAAAATAATATAATTGATAAATCATTAAAAAAAATTGAATACATAAAAGAATATTTAATAATGTCTAATTTAAGACATCCAAATATCTTACAATGTATAGGAAATATATTTATTGATAACAAGAAGGATTGTGGCATTGTTTTTGAATATATAAAAGGGCAAATTTTATATGATCTTATATATAAAAAGGGATATAATAAAAATGATAAAAATGATAAGAAGGTTAATAATGATGATGATAATAATGATGATACTATTGACGATAATAATAATAATAATAATAATAATGATAATAATAATAATAATGATAATAATAATAATAATGATAATGTTAGTAGTATAAACAATATGCATAATAATACGCTTAGGTGTAAAGAAATCGTAAAATTATTCTTCGAAATTTCATCCTGCTTATATTATATACATAAAAAAAATGTTTGTCATGGAAATATTAACAGTAAAAATATAATAATAACAAAAAAAGGAGATATTAAAATATATAATTTTGAATGTTCATTTATTGAAAGTTATTATGATTATAAAATGAAAAAAAATAAAGAACAGAATAAAAAATATAAAAATTATTATGATATTTATAATAATAGATCTTTGAATGAACAAATGTTTTTACCATTTCCCTATTTTACTACAATTAATAATATAAAAAATAGTAACATATCAAATTTATTGTCATTTAGTAATAACCATTTATATTATTATTATATAAAAAAAAAGCATGATGAATATTATTATATGGCACCTGAAGTTTTACGACAAGAAGAATATACAAAAAAAAGTGATATCTATTCCTTTGGTATTATAATGTATGAAGTAATTTTTAAGAAAGCACCTTTTCAAAATCACCCTTCTCCTTTCTTTTTTTCAATACAAACATGTTATCATCCAAGATATATTAACATTGATACAGATAAATTAAATTCTATATGCGGGAACAATGTATTCTCTTCTCTTTCTCATTCTCTTTTTATGAATATTATATTTTTAATTAAACAGTGTTTACATCCTTTGCCTACCCGTCGACCCACTGCAAAATATTTAAGTCATCAGTTTGAGCACATGCTAGAAATAATTAACTGTTATAAAATATTATAAAAAAAATATATATATATATATATATATATATATGATAATACAGGTGTACATATTCTTATAATTAACATGTTTAATGGTCTCATGTTAATACATATATATATATATATATATGAATCACAATAGGACATGTGTCTTTATAAAGTTCCTAAATTTTATAACACAAAACTGTATTATATACATAAATACATATATATATATATATATATATATATATATATATATATGATGTATACATATATTCTTATTTGTTTATTTATTTGTTTATTCATTTGATTATTCATATTTATTACCGATTAATTTTTTTTTGTGTTCAAGTACAAACTTTTAAAGGTCATGAAATTAAATGGAGTCAATGCAATTATAAAATAAAAAAAAAAAAAAAAAAAAAAAAAAAAATGAACATATGTAAAAAAAAAAATATACACATATATACATATATATATATATATATATATATATGATATAATATTTGTATTATGAATATTTTTAATATGCTCATAGGAATGTAGTTAAAAATTAAAAGATTATATAAATATGAAAAAACAAATTTTATGTTATTTTCTCTTTAGAAGTAAATATTCATCTGGTTGGTTCAAGAGCTGAACAATTTCTGATGCTGTTGGTCTTAGGTTAGGATCATAATTTAAACATAATCTAATTATATCAGCAAATGGGGAATTTTCAATTTTTGAATGTATACAAGGTGGTAATTTTTTTGTAAATACATCAACTAGTTTTTCATAAATTTGGTCTGATTCATCAAATGTTATAATATAATGTTGAAAAGGTGATGGTAAGTTCATCATTTCTTGAAATACACATCCCATAGACCATATATCCCATTTATATGATAATTTTGTATGATCTAGGAAATTATAATCACTGCTTTGTTTTAATGGATGACATGTTAATAATTCAGGTGGAGCATATATCCACGTTGCTCCAGATACATTAGTAACAATACCATCTTCACATTCTTCGGCATCACCAAAATCACATAAATGTATATTCCAATCACTATCAATAATAAGATTTTCTGGTTTAATATCTCTATGTATTATTACATTTTTTTTATTTTTAATAGGTGTATGTAAAAAATTAATTACTTCAGCTAGTTGTCTACACATTTTTAATGATATATCTATACCAAGAACTTTTTCATCTTTATTCATATTATTTTTTATAGTATGTAAATCTAAACCATTTACTAATTTTGTAACTAACCAGATATCAAAATAACTATGTATTATACCACCATATAATTTAATAATATTCGGATGATCACATTTTGCTAATATTTTCCATTCATTTATTGATCGTTTTGTTAATCCATAAGGATCTTGTCTAGCCATTTTATCAACTGGTACTTTAACAGCTACATTCATACCTTTATACCATCCTTTATATACAACACCAAATGATCCTTCTTCAATTACAGTATATTTCAATTTATTACTAAATTTATTTGTATAATATTTCGTTTTTCTTATTTCCCTTTTCATTTTTCCATTGAAAAAATCTTTATTTGTAATTTTACATCCATTTAATCCATAGTCTTTCAATAATCCATTATTTAAAATATGCATACCATCTGAGTTCAAATAATTATTATTATTATTATAATTATTATTATTATTAATGATGTTATTAATATATTCATCATTTTTATCATATGAAAAAACATCAATTTCTTCAAATGTTTCAAAATATAAATCTTTTGGTTTAATAATATATGATGTTAAGGATTGTAAATATTTTATATCATTTTCTAAACTTAATAATTGGCTTTTAGACATTCTAAACATATTTTCATGATTCTTTTTTTTCTTCTTTGTTAAATCACTACTATTCGATATATATTTATAATTCCCATGTTCTACATCATATGAATTTTGTTTATTATCATTAATATGGCTGTGCTTGTTCATATAAAATCCTTTTCCTAAATTGTTATTGAATGTATCAATATTTTCAAGGACATTTGGTATATTTTTAATCTTGATATTGTTATTTCCAATGGCTTGTTTGCTTTTGCTATATTTTTCGGGGATACTATTACTATGTTGGTTTATAATATAATTATGACAGTCCATATTTCGATAACATATCAAATTATTATAATTATTATTGATATTTTTCACACCATTGATAATATTATTATTATTATTATTTTGGACGTTTACATTTTTCATGTTCTCAATTGAGTTAAAGGATGGCACAATCCTATTTCCACCTTGTAGTTCATGGTTATAGTAATTATTATTATTACTACTACTTTTAATATTATTATTACTATTATTACTATTATTATTGTTTTTATTATTATTATCCATGTTTTTCATAAAATTCATACTGTTGTGAAGTTCATTATTTATAACAACCTCGGGATGATATTTAACAGGCACGTTAATATTGCTTTGCATATTATTATTCAGAATTGTGGAGTTTTGGTTACATATATCAATATTATTTTCCACATAATTTTTATTAGCTTGATCCATTTTTTTATCAGCATTTATAATACCCTTATAATTTAAGGATGCCTTCATTAATACTACGTTGTTAATTTCATTACTCTCATTATTATTATTATTATTATTATTATTATTATTGTTATTATTATTATTATCGTTATTGCTAATATTATTATTATTATTATTATAAACATAATTTTTGGGTATAATTTTATTATTTTGATAAAATGCATTATTTTTAATATTATTGATATTATCAATAATTTTTCCACTTTCAATTTTTTGATTCTTATCGATATAATTTATATCACGATTACTTTCACATTTTATTATTACATTATCTTTATTTATAAATCTTCTTTCATTTATTTTATCATCCATATGTACATCTGTCATTATCCTCTCATTTATATTTCCATTTTCTTCTATAAAATTTAATATCTCTTCATTTTTTGAATTTCTTGTCTTTCTATATTGATTCATAAGTACATTATTTTTATAAGGATGAGGAATATTATTCATTGTATCACCTCCCATAGTTAATCGATCATCCACATGACATTTTAAAATATCCATTTTGTGATTATTTATATCATGTACTTCTTCATTTTTATTATACATACAATTGTTATTCACACTATTATTTGGTATGTTTTTATTATTCAAAGGAATGTTCAAATTATTGTGGTAATAATTTTCTTTCATGTTATTATTAGGAGCATTGCTATTATTATTATTATTATTATTATTATTGTTATAATTATTATGAGCATTTCTTACATTTTCTAAATAATTATTATTCCCATTATTAATGCAGGTATTTTTATTTACTTGGTAGGTTTCATCCATTATATTTTTATTAAAATCGTTCTTATTATTTAAATTTAGAGAATGCTTAACACAGGTACTAACATTATTAATATTATTATTATTCATATGGTTTATACTATTCATATGGTTTAAACTATTCATATGGTTTATACTATTCATATGGTTTATACTATCCATATGATTTATACAATTCATATGATTTATATTATTCATATGATTTATATTATTCATATGATTTATATTATTCATGCTGTTCATATTATTCATATTATTGTTGTACATATTCGTTTCTACTATTTTATTTGGACGCTTTTCTTCATTCAACTTTTGGTTTGATAGGATCATATGAGAGGGAATCGTTATGCCATTTTTTCCATGCATATATGTATACGCATCTTTATTAACTTTCATTTTATTTGTCATATAGTTATTATTATTCATATTATTGTTCGCTTGAGTAATATTATGATGGGGAACAGAATACATATTTTCACTCACATTGTCCTTACAGTATGAATTTATAGAATCCCTTATATTATTTATTTTATTTTCCACAGGAATATTCATCATATTATTAAAAGCATGTTCATTTTTCTTTACATTTGCATTATTTGAAATATTTGTTGGTACACCAACATTTGATAGGAAAGAATTCATATTGTTTGGTATATTGGTTCGACTATTATTTATAAAATTGTTTATATTTTTATTTAACATTATATTTGTCATACTATCATTAAGGAAATTATTTCTTTTGTTGTTTGTAACTACTCCTAAATTAAAGTTATTTTTATTCACATAATCATTTTCATTCATTTTTATATTATTATTTGGAATTGATATATGAAGAGAGTTTTTTTTCATATTTAAAAAGTCCACATTATTATCAAGTTGTTCATTCAGCATGTTCCCTCGTCTTTCTTCCATTTGGTTCAACGGTTGGTTCAATGATTGGTTCAATGATTGGTTCAATGATTGGTTCAATGATTGGTTCAATGATTGGTTCAATGATTGGTTCAATGATTGGTTCAATGATTGATTTAATGATTGGTTCAACGATTGATTTAATGATTGGTTCAATGACTTGTTCATGGTTTGCTTTACACTTGATTCATTTTTCATAAATCCACTGATATTATTATTATTATTATTATTAATCATGTTTTCCATGTTATCATTATTCAATAATTTTTTCTCTCCATATTCTTTATTTAAAATATTTAACATATTTGGTATTACTGGTTTCTTATTATTTGTTAGGAAACCAATAAATCGATCACTAGCCTTTACATTATTATTTATGTTATTCATACTATTTATATTATTCATACTATTTATATTATTCATACTATTTATATTATTCATACTATTTATATTATTCATACTATTTATATTATTCACACTATTTATATTATTCACACTATTTATATTATTCACACTATTTATATTATTCACACTATTTATATTATTCACACTATTTATATTATTCACACTATTTATATTATTCATATCATTCATATTATTCATATTATTACTTTCATTGGATGTAATATTTTTCTTATAAGCTAAATTATTATTTGGACTTATTGTTTGATAATTTTTATTATCCTTCATATGTGGAAAATCCATTATATTTTTATTCATTAATGATCTGTTGTTACAATCAACAACATGATGATTATTATTTATACTCTTCATTTTTATGTTCATACACTTATTAGAAGTCATATTTTGTTTATTAATTAATAATTTTGTAGGATTATGAGCAAATGAATGAACTAAATTATTATTTTTTAATATCTGCACATTGTTTCCATTTTTATTACAAGCTATATTATTATGTATTACGTTTATATTTTTTATTGTATTATTCATTGAATTCATATTTTTAAAGATATCATTTTCCAAATTTTTATTTTTCTTCATAAAGCTATTTATGCTATTGATTTTGTTAAGATTATTAAAACTATTCACAACCTTTGCATTATTCATTCCATTCATACTATTAATACTATTAATACTATTCATATTATTCATACTATTCATATTATTCATACTATTCATATTATTCATACTATTCATATTATTCATACTATTCATATTATTCACACTATTCATACTATTTACATTTATTACATTTTTCATAACCTTATTCATGTTATTCATATTATTATCCCCAATCATAGAATTTTTTCTAACACCATTATTAACACTATTCCTATTATTAATATTGTGTACATTATTTAATATATCCATAGTACTTACAACATTTTTCATACTATTATACTTTCTCGAACTATTTAATAAGTCCATTGTATTTATATCTTTCAAATTGTTTACATTATTTAAGATGTTTATATTATTCATATTGTTTCCACATAAATTGTTGGACATAATAAAATTATTTCTAAATTTTAACGAATCATTATTATACTGATCGTTAATATTATTAGGAAGCAGATCATTATGATTATTATTAATATTATAATTATAATTATTATTATTATTATTAGTATTATTATTATTATTATTATTATTATTCATATTATCATAGCTCATACTCATATCATTATATATAATGTCATTCTTCTTCATTCCCATAATCTCAGAGTTATTTGCATGGTTTCCTACACCTCCTTTGTTTGAATTATTATCATCACCTTTAGTCATTCTTATATTGTGCAAATTATAATTATTCATGTTATACTCTCCAATGTTTTTCATACTATTCAATTGGTTAACATTGTTGATGTTATTCATGTTATTCATACTATTCATACTATTCATACTATTCATATTATTCACACTATTTACACTATTCACACTATTCATATTATTCACACTATTCACACTATTCACACTATTCATATTATTCACACTATTCACACTATTTACACTATTCACACTATTCATATTATTCATATTTGTCATATTTGTCATTTCATCTTTTATATATTCCATGTTACCATTACTCACATAACGATGTTGATCATATCCATTTTTCATATTGTCGTGATTCGTTTTGTCATTAGTATTAGGTACATGCACATCCATATTATTATTAATCCTTTCATATGTGTTCTCCTTTATATCATGATGCGAGTTGTTCGACATACATTTTTTTTGATCTTCTAAATTAATAGAACTATTATATTTATCATCTTTCACAACATGCACAGAAAGATTAACTGAGTTAGATTCACTCATATTATTATTATTAAAACTATAAATATCAATATTATTACTATTCATATTATTACTATTCATATTATTACCATTCATATTATTACCATTCATATTATTATTAAGATCGTTTTCATCATCATAAATATTATTTACATAATTATCTTCTCCCATGTTATTATTAAAACCATCACTTATAAAATTATCATTTGTATCGCTATCATGAATATCTATATAACTCTTATTGATATTATTATTTTTATGATTCCTTACTTTATTATTCATTTTATCTTTATTTGAGAAACTCACATAAAAGGCATGCTCATCTCTTACATCATTATTCATTTTATTATGATATGAACATGATTCATAGTTCATAATAGGAGATATATTTTTCTTTACACAATCGAACTTATATATTTTATTATCATCTTTTAAAATATGATCATTTGATAAATTAACATTATTATCAAAATGATAAATATTATTACTATTATTATTACTACTATTATTACTGCTATTTTTTTTTTTATAATTATTACGATCAATATTGCTGTTCTTATCATCACCATGGTCATTTTTATCATCATCAATATTATTATTATTATTTGTATATGTTGTACTCCTATTATTTTCATAGTCTATTCTGTCATTACTATTATTAATTTTTTTATCATCGAGCGTATAATTGTACGAAAACAAATTATCTATTCTTGCATTATGGACATTTATATAATTATTATCTAAACTGTTAGAATGCTTAAAATTTTTTTGTTCTTCTTTTTCACATGAGTTATAATATGATATATGTCTATTTTTTTCGGACACACACTGTTCATCCTTTTTATTATCATCACATATATCATTATTTATAAGAAAATTACTATTTGCTTTATTATAAAAGGATGATATATTATTATTATTATGTTCATTTGTTTTTATATTTTCATCATTTAAAGAAAAAACATCATTATTTAAATTATTCATATAATAATTATCATTATTTTTTGTAATATCTTTATTTCCATTCATTTGCAATTTCTGATACGATAAAAGACGTTTATAATTATATTCACTTATTCCTTCTTCTACGTCAATAAAATGATCACTGCTTTTTTTTCTCAAATCGTTGTTATATAATAACTCTTCATAGTTTATATTCTTCGTATCGTAAATATTGTGATGATCATCACAATGATTATTATTACTAACACTTCTGTTATTATTGTTATTATTATATGTATTATTATTTGTATTATTATTTATACTATCATTATTATTACTGTTAGCATCACATACATTTTTGTTATATGATAAAGATGAGACGTTGTTACATTCCATATGAATATTATGATCATTGAAGAAATTAATAACATCATTATTATTATTAAAATCTGCTTTATTATTATAAGAAAAAATAGAAGTATTAACTTCTTGATGCTTTAAAGATTCTCCTAATGTAGAACTTTTATTTTTATAAATATAACTATGACAATTATTATTATTATTATTATTATTATTATTATTATTATTATTATTATTATTATTATTATTATTATTATTATTATTATTACTATTATTATTATTATTACTATTATTATTATTATTACTATTATTATTAATATTATTATTATTATTATTATTAATATTATTACTATTATTATTAATATTATTACTATTATTATTATTATTATTACTATTATTATTAATATTATTACTATTATTATTATTATTATTACTATTATTACTATTACTATTACTATTACTATCTTTTGTAAAATTTTTCATTCGTTTATTTATTACGTTAAGAAAATCTTTATAATTTTTTTTCTCTTGCACCTTGCAAATTTCCTCTTGAGTTGTTAAGGAATTGATATCTTTATCTTTATTTTCAAACAAACAATTTTTATCATAAGTATTATTATTACTATTAAAATTTTTTTCTATATTATTATCAATATTTAAAATATTTCGTAATTTTCTATTTTCTAAAATTGTAATATCAGATACATTCGTGCTAATGTTGCTATTCATATGAGTATGTTCATTTATAGTATTATCATTATTAATATTATTATTATTAATATTATTATTATTAATATTATTATTATTATTATTATTAATGTTTATATTATCAAAAATATGAATATTTGCGTTACATGGATCTCTTAATAACACATGGTTATTCTTCAATTTTGATATTGTCCCTTCATTTGTATAGGAAGGTGATTTATAAAAAAAATCATCATGATGTCTATAATTTTTCTCTTTATCATATTTTTCATTTCCAAAATAATAATTATCATTATTTTTGGAAATATCATTATTTATATTACTTGACATAATATGTTCGTTTATAATATCATTGGTTGTATGAATAATTTCATTGTTATGAGAATTCATACTTTTTAATTGCATACTTTTATTATTTAACAAAAAGTCTGCAAAGGAATAATCACCATTCTGTAAGTGATTAAAATTTAATTTATTATTATGACTATTAAAAATGATGTTTGTATCATTTATATTATTTGTAAGATTTATGTAACTTTTATTATTTGTAAGATTTATATTATTTATATTATTTATATCATTTATATTATTTATATCATTTATATCATTTATATTATTTATATTATTTATATTATTTATATCATTTATATCATTTATATTATTTATATCATTTATATTATTTATATCATTCATATTATTTATATCATTTATATTATTTATATCATTCATATTATTTATATCATTCATATTATTTATATCATTTATATTATTTATATCATTTATATCATTTATATTATTTATATCATTTATATCATTTATATCATTTATATCATTTGTATCATTTATATTATACTTTTTGATGTTTATAAATTTTTTTTTTTCCATATCTTTGTTCATATTATTATTACATTCAACATTTTCATTATTAATATCGTATATATAATTTTTCCCACTTTTATTTAAATAATTGTTGAAATATTTAAACATATATTCATTATTAAGATTATTATTACTACTCTTATTATTATTATTATTATTATTATTATTATTATTACTATTATGGTTATGAATTATATTATCTATGTTATTACTATTATTCATATATATGTTATACAAATTGTTTACACTATTATTCATGCTACTCATATGAATATCATCCTTAATATTATTCTCATTATTATATTTTATATTTTCATTTACTCTATTTTTATTTTCTTTATTGTCACTAAAGATTTTTGAATTAAGGGTTACCTCATTCATATTCTATAAATTTTTTTTTTTTTATGATTTCAATGTAACTTACTTTTTTTTCTTGTTTGTTTTTAAAACACTACAACAATGAATGAATACTAAAGTGTATTTATATATTTCTGATTTTTATTTTTTTATTTATATATATTTAAGAATTATATATCATTTTCATTATATGAAGAAGATTCTATATAAATATACATATGTATATATACATATATATATATATATATAAATATATATATATATATATATATATATATATATATATATAATACATTGTTAAGTTACTATTACTTTTCTTCTTATATATCTCAATATTATTTTTTTTTTTTATTTTTTCCATTTCCTTTCCTCTCTTATTTCATTCATTTTATAAAATGAACAAGTTAAGAAGAAAAAAAAGGTGATATGTTTTTCATTTATAATTATAAAAAATAAAAAGAAAACATATATATATATATATATATATATATATATATATAATATATGTATGTATGTACATGTAAGATTATTATATATATTGTTTACAACTCTAATTATAACTATATCATTACATATATAAATATATATAAATATATATATTTATATATATATATATATATATTTATTTATTTATTTATTTATTTATTGTCCTTTTTCAATACATAAATCAATAACAATAATATATATATTGTATATACAATTCCTTTCATCCATATATTATACTTAAATAAAATATGTATATGATATGAAGTATATATAAAAATATACAAATATAAAATTATGAAGATATATAAATATATAGAAAAGAAATTAGAAAAACCAAATATCATCTGTACATATATAATATATATATATATATATATATATATAATAATTATAAATAACTAATTATATAAATATATATTAATATAATAATACATATATATATAAATATTATATTGGATAAGTATATGAAAAATATATATATAAGAAAAAAATAAGTATAGAAATATAAAAAAAATAAAAAATAATAATAATAAATATCAACATAAAAGTAACTCAGCTTTCAATATACTATATATTTTGTTTTAAAAAAAAAAAAAAAAAAAAAAAGAATATACGATACGAACTAATTACAAACGAATATATACATATATATATCTTAATAGGCAGGTATATATATATGTTATACATATATACATAAATATATGTATATATATATATATATATATATATATATATATAAATATATAAATAATGAATTATAAAAAATATATATAAATATAAATATTATACTTATATATATTATATATAATATATATACATAAAATATAAATCTTTTATTTAAAATACTATATATTATATATATAATAGATATAAGAAAAAAAAAAAAAAAAATACATAAAAATGATTTTATATATAAGTTATAATATATATATAATAGATATTATTAAAAAAAAAAAAAAAAATTATATTTATAATATATAAAAAATAAAAAATATATAATATTATATTATTATATTTATTAAGGGACTTAACCTAAATTTTATTTATAATTAAGAAACACTATATAAAATAATATTATTATATATATATTATATATATATATGTAATATTTATATATTATTATATATTATATATATATATTTTTTTTTTGTTACTTTTATTATATATATAATATATATGATATATAAAAAAAAAAGGATAATACATTTATATAAATATTATAAGAGGAAAAACCATAAACTTTGTTATATTTATTATATATATATATATATATATATAATATATATTATTGCTTTATTTATTTATTTTTTTTTTATTTGATTTATACATTTATTATAGTTTGTATGAAATAAACTGAAAAACGAAAATTTTCAAATATATATATATATATAATAATATTTATGTATAATAAAATACGTTAGTCTTTTTTCTTCATTATAAAATAAAATTATATATATTATATATGATAAATTTATATTTTTTAATTTTCTATGGATAGGCGCATAAAATAATTAATAAATAATAAAAAAAAAAAAAAAAGAAAGTTAAATGTTATATATATATATATATATATATATATTATATAAAGACATATATAAAATAATTTTATATATTAGTATTTATCAACCCATACTTTGTCATATATTTTTATATTTTTTAATTGTGAAGAAAAAAGAAAATATTTTAAAACGCTTTCTTTCTTCTTTTAAAATATTTTCTTGTACGAAGGAACATTTCTTATAAATATAACTAAATATAATATAATATAATGTTATATTTTTTTGTTTTTGTTTTTGTTTTTTTTTTTTTATTATTTGTTCCGATTATATATATTATAATTATATATATTATATAATTATATAAAATTTGATATATTTTTTTATAACTTTTTATTATTCATTTGAAAATTCTTAATTATAATATATTATATTTTTATATACATTTTTTATACATAAAATTATAAAAAAGGAAATATATATATATATTATAATATATATAATGGTTTTGTCATTTTATATATATACATTAGAAAAAAATTAACATTGTTTTATATATTTTTTTTTTTTAATTTATTTATTCATATTTATATTATTATATATATATATATATATATATATGAGTGAATGCTTTGTTTTGTTTTTAAATATTATTTTATATATATTTTTTTTTTTTTTCAAATGCGTATTCCGTATATTTATTAAAATCCCAGTACTCATGGGGAATAATGAATGTACACAAATAGAAAGTTGGAAATAAAAAAAAAAAAAAAAAAAAAAATATAATATATATAATTATATATATATATATATATGACTTTCAAGTGGTATCTTAAAATGTATTATTTTCAATAAATAAAAAAAAAATAATAAAAAGGGCGCCCTACAAGTTCATATTATATTTTTTTACGGTTTGAAAGAATATATATTTTTCCATTTAAAATCAAGGATCATTTATAAAAAAAAAAAAAAAAAAAAAAAAAAAAAAAAAAGTACAGTAAAATATAGGAAGGAAATATAATATTATTATCTTATTATAAAAATTAAAAAAAATATAAATAAATACATATATATATATAATATATATATTTATAATAAGATTTATATTTATTCATATCGTATCCTTTTTTTTTTTTTTTTTTTTTTTTTTTCCAATTGTGTGTGCATAATATAATTAAAAAAAAAAAAAATAAAAATACGAAATTATAACATTCGAATTTTAAATATATGTTTTTTAATATTATAATATATAAAAAAAGAAAAAAAAAAAAAAAAATGATAATATAAGTACATCATAGGAATATTAAGCGGTTTATTAAAAATTAATAAACTTATTAAACGAATAAATAAATAAATATATATATATATATATATGATATATAAGATTTGAAATACTTTATGTCCTTATTTATATAAATAATTAATAATTCTTTATTTTTTTTTATTTTATCTAATTTGCATGCTCTTTTTATATCATAATAAAAACAGGATTAAGGGAAAAAATTAAATAATTGAACTTACATAAAAAAAAAATATATATATATATATATATAATATTACAAATAACATATTAAATAAACGAATCTCATTTTTTATTTGTTTTATATTTTTTAACCATATATAAGTTTTAATATAAAATTGAATAATTTTTTTTGGGTCATTCTAAGTTTCCACAAAATAATAAATATATATATAATATATATAATCTTATTACTACTATGTTATTTATTTGTTCATTCATTGAATGAATTCGTAATTATTTATATCCCCAGGAAATAGGGAAAATATATATATATATTATATATATATATATTTTTTTTTTTTTTTTGTAACAATTATGAAAAAGCATATTAAAAAAAAGAGGAAAGAGAATATTATTAATATATATTTTTGTAGGATATATTATATTATATTAAAATGTGTTTCCATTTTGAAACTGCTCCTAACGTAAATTTAAGCACACACAACGAATTTTTATACATTGACAATTTTTAATATTTTTTTATAAAAATTTTACATTAATATATTTATTTAATATACTGAAAAATCATAAACCTTTTCTTTCTTAATAAAAAAAAAAAAAAGGAAAAACGTACGTTTATTTAACATATATATTATATATATATATATTTTTTTTTTTTTTTTTTTTTCCGTTGTTATGATTAAATGAGCCATATTCATAACATATTATTATAAGAAATTATTTTATTTGTTCATTTTTAAAATATAGAATATATTTATGTAAAAACATTTTATATGAATAATTATAGATTATACTAAAAATTTAGGGGAAAGAAAAAAAAAATGAGAAAACCTGAAAAAATTATTTTACATAAAAATGTAATATATATATAAAATAATAAATTTATATATATTTATATATTTATTTATTTATTATTTTCTTTCTCTTTTTTTTGCGTTTTTTGGTATTATTAATTGTGTACTGCTTATAAATAATATATTATATATATATATATATATATATATTATATATATATTATTTAATGTTTACATATTTATAATAATTTCTTTGATTTAATTAATTTTTTTTTCTTTTTTTCCTAGTCGTAAAATTTAAAACTTATTATATTACAGTCAGTTGGGTTTTATAAGAAATAAAAAAAAAAAAAAAAAAAAAAAAAAAAAAAAAAATGTACATTACATTAATAAATATAAGTAACACTATAATTTTTAAGGAAAAAAATATATATATAATTATATTATATATATAATATATATATATATATATAATATATTATATATATATATATATATATATATATTTATATTTATTTGAAATATATAAAAAATTAGTCGTTATATATTTTATGATTTTTTTTTTTTTTTTTTTTTTTTTTCTTTTCTTTTCTTTTTTTTGTTGGTTTGTATTATGATTTAAGAAGTTGTAAAAGGGTTTATATTATTATATATATAAAATATATGTTGTATAATATAATATATTTATTTAAACGTACCATGTTCATAATTATAAAATAAATTATATCATTTTTCATATCATTTATTTTATTTTATTATTTCTATTTTTATTTATTTTTTATTTTATAAATATTTTTTTTTTTTTTTTATTAAAAAACACATGCTTAACAACGTTTAATTTTGTGAAATAAATAAGAATATATATTTCTATAAATTTTAATATATTATATATATTAAAAGGTAAATGTATTTTCTTTAATTACTTTATATTATATAAATATAATTTCTTTATTTTCATTTTTATAAAATGATAGTTACAATATTTTCATTTTTGTTTACTATAATTAAATTGTGTATAGCAACCTCTCCAATTATTTGTATTATCTTGATATTTGTACTGAATAAAAATAACACACCTGATGATAATAAAAAAAAACCAGATTTCTATTTTGAAGTAGATTAAAATGGAGACAAACAAAACATCTTGTTATTATTTCATAATGAGGAATCTTTAAAAAAAATTAAAAGAAAAAAGCAAAAAGGAAAAGGAACGAAATAAATCTTATAGAGGAAATGTGGATATACCATGGAAACAAGAGAAACTGATTTAAAAAAAATAAAAATAAAATATATATATATATATATAGGAAATAATAAATTAAGTATTAATTTAAAAAAATGAAAAAGTAATTACAGTGTTATACATTTATATTTGAATGTTTAAGTACTTTAAACATATTTATGAACAGAACAAAGGCAAAATAGCTTCTTTTTTTTTTTTTTTTTTTTTTCAAAAATATGTAGTCAAAATAAAAAATAAAACATTTTTCCTAAAACAACATTTACAAAAAAAATTTCGTTATAAATTTCTACACATTTAGCGATTCATATATATATATATACTTTTATATTTATTTAAAAATATCATATGGATAATAAAATATTATATAATTCATACAACATATATTATGATATTACATGTGTTTATATTATCTAATATTATTGATAATTTGATAGAGCTGAATGATTTTTTTTTTTTTTTTTAAAAGTATTTTACTTTTATTTTTAGACATAAATAATTTTTTTTTACTATCGAACCATATAACTTTATATACTTAATTTTTTTTATGTACACATAAGATTTACTTACCTTTTAACAAAATATATATATATATAATATATATATATTTATTTATTTTCATCTCATATGAAATAATGTGATAATATAAAAAAAAAAAAAAAAAAAAAATTTATAAAAAATATAGATGAGTAAGTAAAATTAAAATATGCTATATATTTAATATATATTGTAAAAGAGAAATGTGTTTCATTCTTATAAAGAGCATAAAAAAAAAAAAAAAAAAAAAAAAAAAAAAAAAAAAACTTTCTCAATTTTGTCTCATGAGAATTTGTTCCTTATATATAAAATATATATTTATTTATTTATATATTTACATTTAACCATATGTGCATTAAAAATAAGTCATTGGTATCTCTACTATATTTTAAAATAATGCTACATATATTTTTTTTCTTTCGAAGGAAAATTAAATGGGAAAATACATAAAAGGGCCTTCATATTTTTTCCTGCACATATATATATATATATATATATATATATTTAAGACATCTTTTTGTTAAACATCCTATATTTGTTCATATGTGATATCCTATAAATAGATATGATTCATTTAATTATTATATTATTAAAATTGTAATAAACCTTTTTAATCACACATATATATATATTTATTTATTTATATTTATATGTGCGTATCTATTTTTGAAATGAAATTTTTTTTGATGATCTTGTTGCGTCTTATATAATATGAAATTTTAAAGGAAGAAAAAAAAAAAAAAAAAAAAAAATGAATACAGACATTCCAGAAAATAACGATACCAATATTTATAACACTGCAACTGAAAATGATAAATTATATTCTCTCCATTCTACAAAGAAAAAAAAAAATTATGAATTAGTAAATAATTCTGTTGAAACGTATAATTATACACCTCATCATATTTTGAAAGATTTAAAAAATGATGTAATAAATACAATTCACAATGATGATATAGATACAACAAATTATCATAAGAACAATGAAAAAATAAAATATGTAGAAAGAGAAGAAGACAATATAAATAAAACACATGTAGAAATGTTAAGAAAATTAAAATCAAACCAAGAAATAGTAAATCAAAAATATAAAATAATAATAAAATGAAAAATATTATATATATATATATATATATATATATATATTATAAACATGTCACATTATATATTTATACTTTTTTTTTTTTTTTTTTTTTTTTTTTTTTATTCTTCTCTTTTTGTTAATAGAATTTAAAAAGAGGTGAAGAAATAAACAAAAATGTGTGTACATTCATATATGATGGTTTTATATTATCCAAAAAAAAAAAAGGGTTGAAGAAAATTATAAATAAATTATCTCTCAATACATTCAATTTGTATTTCCGAAAGCATTCGAATTGTTATATTCAAGTTCCACCAGTAGGAAATATAATGGATATGATAATATATTTTTTT
>LT969558.1:1010569-1040569 GCA_900097035.1 Plasmodium blacklocki (nom. inval.)
AAATGAAAAAAATTTTTAATATTAAAAAAATTAAATATATATATATATATATATATTTATTTATTTATTTATTCATTCATATATATAGTATATGATTTTATGTAAATAATGTATCCCAAAAGAAATAACATAGAAACAATTATATTATGCACAATAAACATTTATTATAAAAAAAACATGAAAAAGCTTATATGCATATTAATATATTTCATTTTTATAATGTTGTATATTAAAAAAATATAATAATAATAAATCTCTTCATAATGAGACAAATACAATACTTCATTGTAGAAGAATGTAAAAACATGTGTGGGAAATAAAAAAAAAAAAATAAAATAATAAAAAAAATTTAACAATAAAAAAAAAAAAAAAAATAAACATATTTATATTCAAATGTTTATTATATTTTGCCATGCCTTATTTTGTCAAGATACACATGAGTAAAGTTGATACCCATGATATTATACCAAATGCGTAACTCAAATATCTCAACTGTAACATTTTATAAAAGGATGCAACAATTATACTACACAAGAATGTATTTGCTATTCTACTTGTATACAAAACAGACATATTCAAAGAGAAGTGTGTTTCTCCATATTTTTTTAAAGTAATAACAGGTATAGTTACAAAGCTACCTCCTATGCAGAAATAAAATAGAGCACATACTAAAACATAATAAATATATACATTTGATATAATTGGTAAGATAAAACAACAGAAGATAATACATGTGCCTAATACGAATATAGTATAATTAATTTTAAATTTATCATAAATTATTCCCCATATGATTCTTCCAGCTATATTCGATATACTATTAATAAAACTTCCATTTAAGGTAATTAATTTATCTTCTACATGTGTATAATTAATACCTATAATTTTCCAATACATAATAACAAAATTGATATAACAATTAAATAATACAACTGATAACCATAATAAAAAGAAGAATTTATCTTCTGTACATTTTTTATTATAATATTTTCCAATATGATTATCTGCAAATATTCTATCTAATGTTAACTGACTAAAAAAAGAGTGTCCTTTTTTTTTACTATCATCATCATCATTATTATTTTTATCATCATTCATAAAACCAAAACCAAACTTTCTTTTCTTTTTTTTTTTCATTGATTTAGCTGATCGTGAATTATCATTCTTTATATCAATATTATTACTATCAGTATTTGTATTATATTTATGTTTATCTGTAGCTACATACCCTTCTTCATTTTTCTCCAAATCAACAATATTTTTATCAACAGTATTTGTATTTGAATTTTTTTCCTCTGATAATAAATTCTTTTTTTGTTTTTTAATTTCTGGGTCATTTTCTATTTTAACTTCCATGGTTGCTAAAAATCCTCCTATAGTAGCAAATATTAAAAAAATAATTGATTGAAGAAATAAAACATTTGGAACTCTATTCAAAACATCTTTATCATCAAAATAATATTCAATAGAATTATTTATTTTCTTTTGAACAGGAGAAACATTATTTTTATTAATCAACATTGTTTGTAAGGGACAATATAAAAATGGACTTAAGGATATAGCAGATATTATAAGTCCACTTATAAAACCACGATTGTTTTTAAAGTGTTTATAAGCACATGATAAAGGTATCGTAAAACATAAACCATATCCGACCGCATAGAAAAAACCCATAAATATACATAACAATATATAAGAATGTGTATAAACTGAAGATAAATAAAAGGCTAAAAAGGTCATTAAACTACAAGCCATTATAGTTATACGCTCACCAAACTTTTTCTGAACAATATTTCCTAATAACATAAAAATTCCCAACGTTATTATTGTTAACTCATATATGAAAGCTACATCGCGGTATGTCACATCGTTCCCTTTATATCTCAAATAAGACGTAAGATAAATGTTTAAATTACCATACGAATTTATTATACCTAATTTAAAAAAAAAAAAGAAAAAAAAAAAAAAAAAAAAGGATGTATAAATATATATATATATATAATATATGGCTAGTAGAATAAAAAAAAAAAAAAAAAAAAAAACGTATGTATATATATATATATATATATATATATATATATATATGTGGCTAGTTAAATCAATATTTGTATGTACACATACATATGGCTTGTCAAAAAAAAAAAAAAAAAAAAAAGTTAAAATGGTTAGACATAAAAAAACAAAAAATTTTATACACATATACATATACAGAACCTTATAGTGACAAGCATATGAAATTATTCACTACAAAATATGATACATCATAAAGTATATTATAAATAAAAAAAAAAAAAAAATACACATTTCTTACAAAATATATATTACGAATGTGATGATATATAAAATAGTATGTATTTTTTTTTTTTTTTTTTTGTTTCTTTTACCAATATTCAAATTATATAAAAAGGCACCAAACAATACAATATACGGCACAGCTGTCGATGGTATTATATTCATCTTCTTTCAAAAGTTTTATAAAAATATGTTCTTTATATACACATGTATATTATATAAATAATATAAACATATACACAAAAAAAAAAAAAAATAAATAAATAAATAATAAATATATAAAATTAAATAAAACAAAATGGATTAATAAATAATAAGAATAAGAGTATATTATATATATATATATATATATATATAATATTATATATGATAATATTTATATATTACATATATATTTTTCAGTTGATAAATATATGAAGATAATATTTTTTAATATAAACTTATATACACATATTATTTGAATATGACAAGTATATTACTAATGCTTTTTCTTTCTATGTCTCTTCACAAATGAACACGTAATATAAATATATATATATATATATATATATATATATTATATATATATTTAATAATATATTACTTAACAATTGGTTAAAGTAATAAAATTATAAAAATACATATTTTCATAAAAATAAAAGTAAAAAAATATATGATTTCGACTTAACTGGTTTTTTGTTTTTTGTTTTTTGTTTTTTGTTTTTTATTTTTTTTTTTAATATATATATTTTATTATAAATAAATAATTTATTTAAGGTATGATACACAAATACACAATACATATTAAAAAAAAAAATATTATGAACTTTAGGAGAACTCTCAAACGATCTATTTTTTTTTTTTTTCTCACATATATATATATATATAATTATATATAATTATATATTATTAATTATCAATATAAGAATAAAAAATATATTATTATATATTAAATATATATATAATAAAAATATTATATATATATATATATATATATATATATATAATATAAATATGCACACAAAACAAAATTAAATTTTATTAATCAACAAATATTAAATGTTATATATAAATTTAAAATAATGTAAAGTGACATATTTATATATTAATAATAATTTATTATTAATTTTTTTCATTTTCAATTTAAGCTTATAAAAAATTTCACATATTATCTCTTTTTACACCCATATATTAATAAAAAGAAATATATTACTTATTCTTGCTTTATATTCTGAATATATTTTATATTTATATTATATAAATTATCCAAATCGAAATATAAAATTCTTTATATTTTTTAAAGCATGAGCATTTTGTAAAATGACATATATATATAAGTGTTCTTAAATTTTTGTTTTATAATATATGAGTTAATTTTATTCATGTATATTTAAAATTATTATCATTTATAAAGTATCTTATGAACCTTACATATTTTTTCATATAAATTTTAAGGAATCATTATTTTATATGTGTTTTGAAAAAACTATCCTTTATTCAAATTTCATTTCGAAAAATAAACAATAAAACAGTAATTAAAAAAAAAAATATATATAATTGAAAAATATACATTCACAGTATTATCTTAAACTGGGTCGTCGTCTTAACCCTGTACATATATATATATATATATATATATATATATATATTTATTTATTTATTTATTTATTTATTTATCTATCACATTCATATGCGTTTCAACATATCACTTTTGTAAAGGAACCCTATTATAATTTAACAAAAAAAAAAGAAAAAAAAAAAATTATAGAAAGTGCAATACTTGTTATACCTATTATTAAATTAAATTCATTATAAATGGAATAAACATCTGGTATATTGCTATATATTTGTTATCTCGTTTGATATTAATTTTTTCATATTATATTGTGTTTTTCTTGTTTTGTTAGAAAAAAAATATATGAACACATTAAATACAAATATATAATATATTTATTAATATTAATATACAAAAAGGTTAGAGTCTTTTTTTAATTATATAGAAAAAAATTAAAATATACATATATAATTACATTTTTATATATATGTATGTATATATTAACTTATCATTTTTTCTTTTTTCTTTTTTCTTTTTTCTTTTTTCTTTTTTCGTTAATTTTAGATATATATAAGGAGTAATTAAAAAAATATATATTAATAAAATGAAATGAAATAATTACATAATGTATATTTCTCCTAAAAAGAAAACTAAGACATATATCATATATAATAATAATAATAATTAAAGTTTTTTTTTTTTTTTTTTTTTTTTTTTTGAACTTTTCATTATATATTATCTTAGTATGGGAAAAAAAGCTAAAGCTACTTATTCCGTTATATAAGAGCACAAATATTTCCTTACAAATATATATATATATATATATATTTCTTTTTATGTTCAATTGTAAAACGTATTTAATATAACACCTTCAAATTTTCATCGAAATGGTATTTAGTTCTCCTTTGTGTTCTGCATGCTGATTATGAGCTTAGTGGATACGACTTCTCAAAATTGGTACAGCAGAAATTATGTAAATAAGAATATATAAAAATATGTGTGATAAATAATAATGTATTCCCACATATATATATATATATATATGTATATATACATCTTGGGGGTGATCTTATTTTAAACAAAGGAATTTTACATATGGGCTATAATTATTTATACTTTTTCAATATAACAAATCTTATATATTATTTTCCATAAGTAAATATATATTCATTTTTTTACAGAAACTTCCTTTTTATATTCATAATGATAAGATTATTTTGTCATTTTTATTATATTAAATTACATCATTTCTATATATTCATGTAACAAAACAATGTAACTTCCAAAAAAAAAAAAAAAAAAAAGAAGACATATAAAATAAATATATATATATATATATATTTATTTATGCATCTATTAGGTTATATTTTATCTCCTTGTAGATTAAAGCCCTTTTCAGTTAGCTGTTAAGAGAATTTATCTGGAAAAAAAATAAATAAATAATAATATTTACATATATATATATTAATTTACATGTTTAGATCTGCATATATCATACATACAATAACTTTATACTTTCTTTTTTCTCTTTAATTTTCTTTCTTTTTATTTTTACTTATGGGAGGCCAATTAAAATTAGGGTTAGGTAAAAATTCATCCCCTAAGAATGTATAGGATATAAAATAAGACGAGAGTGTTTTAGATGTAATATGCAAATGATGAAAGCCACTATCCAATTGAGATATAGATATATTTGTTACTAAACAAGAATTAGATCTGATAATATATTCAATACAAGAATGATAATAATTTTCTATTGGTTCTATTATTAAATAACCTAAAATATTTAAATGCTGTAAATATAATAAATCTTCTTTCTTTAAAGCAAACTCAAAAGTTTGAGGATATCCCTCACTTGAATGATGATAACTACAATGATGATAATTACATATATCACCATGATCATTAGGACTTTTACTAGAATTCATATGGTTATAATTATTATTATGATAGATATTATTATATTCATAATTATTATTATTTTGATATGTATTGTTATATATATTATTATGTATATGATTAGGAATATTATTATGAACATTATTAAACACATTATTATATACATTATTATATACATTGTTATAAACCTTAGTATTCATATTTTTATACACATCGCAGTAACTACTACTAGTACTACTACTACTATTATTATTATTATTATTATTATTGTTGTTGTTGTTGTTTTTGTTGTTGTTGCAGTATGATATATTCTTATTCATATATCTTTTATTTTTCTCTAATAATATATATTCTTTTGGAATTATAATTTTTACATTATATTCTTTCTTTTTATAATATTCTAAAGCATGTTTTATTCTCAAGACATCAAAATATTTTATATAATTATTTTGATATCTAGTCCCAATATTTTTTCCGTCAATTAATATAATTTTTTGGTTTTCCTTTTTTAACAAAAGATATAAATTATGTCTTTCTGCACTCTTTAGATATAATGCTCGATTTAAAACATCGTTAGCAGATATAATATGATTTTTATTCTTTTCTTTATGATGATTCATTGTATTGCTATCTTTATAATTAAGTTTTTTATTAAGTGTATTCGATGGTTCCCTATATGTATTATTGTAAGCAAATAAAGAATTATTATTTCGCAACGTTGCATCACTCCAATTATTATTATTATTATTATTATTATTATCATTTAAGGATTTATTTGTGCATTTGTCATTTTTCAAAATATTATACTTTTCAAAAGAATCTTCTAATATCCCCCTTGTAACATTTATATTTTTATTCATAGATAAATTATTTATATCATATTCATTCTCATTCTCATTCTCATTATCATTATTATCATTATTATTATTATTGTTATTCTTTTTGTTGTCATCATATTCATGTTTCATACACTTTTCTTTCATCAAACAATTTTCACACTTTAATATTAAATCAGTATTACCAACTTCTCTTTTATTTAATACTATATTCGATTGAATATTAAAAGATTTACTTAACATTTGGACATCATCATTTAGAGAAACATCCATAAGGTTCATATTTTCCATTATATCAAATTTATTTGTATTATCAATGTTGTCATTTGATGCATTCACACTTATATATTTATTATTATCAGAACCTCCATAAAAATCATCATCCTTATACACACCTAACTCGTTTACATGATTACCTTCACTAATATCAGGATATATGCTTATATCTTTATTATTAACACACATTATATTTTCTACATTTCCTACAGATGGATTACACATATTTTTATTATCATATAAACATTGTTTGTCATCTACAATATTGTTATTTTTATTTATCATAATGCCTTTAATTACACAAATATTATTTGAGTTTTCTAAAGAATCTCCTTTTTTATTTTTATAATTAAATGTATTTTTCATATCATAATCTTTGATCTTTTCATCTTTCATTTTAGTTTTTTCATTATTTTCAATTAATTTATTATAATCATTATTCTGTTCATATCCCTTCTTAAACATTTCTATCTCTCTTTCTTCTTCATTCTTTATACTATTCATAGTTGTAATATTTGAAGTATTCAAAATTATACATTTAGTGTCCTTTTTTATAGACTTCTCCTCCTTATGACTATCCTTACTATCATACATAATATCATTCTCCTTATCGGATACATTAACTTGTTCAATACATTTTTTTTTAATAATATTTTCATATAAAGCAGCATATGTATTTTCTACATCTTCCATAGGAATATTATCATCTATTTTTTTTATATTAGTAAAATTGAAACTTTTATTATCGCAAAAATTATTAATATTAAGAAGTTCTTCTTTTTCATCTATATTTATACAATCCGTTATATTATCATTATTATGTATTTGATAACTAATATTTTTGTCCTCATATTCCATCTTTACATTTGTAAGTTTCATATTTTCCCCCTCAATTTCAACACATTTAATATATAAACTTTCAAAAAGGATATTATAACGAATATCTTCATATATATTTTCATTTATATTTTCATTTATACCTATTTTGTTTTTTTTTACTACATCGTCAACTAAAGAGAGATATCTCGAAATTTTTATCTTTTTCTCAAGTTCTATATCATAATCAATATTTTTTGTAGCTATAATATATTCTTCTGTCTCTATACAATCCTCTTTCTTATCAGATGTTAGAGACGACTCTTTGTCTATATTTTCATCAACATATATTGATGAATTCAAATCTTTTAATTTGTTATGTTCAGTGTCCATCTCAGACAAATCAATCTCTTTTTTTGTTATATCTAAATTATTAGTATTTATAGGTTCTATACATTTATCATATAAATTATTAAAAGAATCTAATTTTTTATTTAGTCTCATCATTTTATAGTCTATTATGCATTCAGATAACATATCATCTGGTTTTTCAAATAAAGGATTTTTCAAAACAACAATATCATCATCATCATTTGAATCGTTAAAAGAATACTCTTCAGTCGAAGACACAGATGAACTGTTTTTATTTTCTTCAACATTGAAATGTATGCTCTTTTTAATATTTACCTTTATTTTATCTTCCTTATATTTTGTATCATCCTTATATTTTTCATGCTCATCATTTTTTTCATCTTCCTTATATTTTGTACCCTCCTCATTTTTTATAATGTCCATTTTCTTAAATTGTAACACGCTTAAAAATGGATGAATATAAAAATCCTCCTTCAACTTAAAATGCAAATAAGAATTATCCACTTGTACATCCTCCTTTATATTTAAGCTACATAACAGTTCTATTATACTTTTGATAATATCTTTATTTTTATCTAATGTAGTGATATCATCATATATATTATTCATACTAGCAGAGTTTGTAGTTTGTACATAATTTTTATCACCTTCCTTTTTATTATCTTTGGAAATGCAATTTAAAGTATTGTCCTTAGAATCATGGAAATTCCCCTTCACTTTGATATTCTCTTTTACCTTGGATGTAATAAGATAAACAGTTTTTTTTTTTTTATAATCTTCATGATATTGATTAATTAAAGAATTTTTTTCCTTATCATCTTCTTCATTTAATATATCCATATGGTAATTAAAAAGATTGTGTTCATTTTTTAACCAGTATAATGTATATATAAAAACTGATAAGTAATGTTCATAAAAATGTTCATAAAAATATTTACATGATAATAATATATCATGAATTAATACAAATGAGAAATATATCTGTTCATTTTTATATATATATTTCCTTATATTAATATTTCCATAAAAAAAGAAACCAATTGTATTTCTTTTATTTTCATAATGGTTTATAATAATATATACTATCATACTTAATAGTGTAAAAATTATTAAGATTATATTCTTTAACATTAATTTATCTTGTTTATTATTATAATATTGAATTCTTAAATATTTATTTGTATAATATATAAATTTATTTTTTTTCTTTTCAAATTTGTTCATATCTATTTTTGAAAATAATAATTTTATAATTTTAAAATAACTAATATAAAAATTTATGATTGTTTCATTGAGTTTCATTTCTGTTGTATCATGGTTATTCATATTTCTATTTTTAAATAGGATGTTATCCTTTTTGTTATCATCGTCTATCTTTTTTTCTACATCTTTTTCTAATTCTTTAATTACGTCTTTTTTTGATTTGTTTAGTACATCTTCTTCATTCTTATCCTTTTCATTTTGAAGATATTTTTTTTCCTTTAGAAACATTTTTTTTATTTTATTTTTACAATCCTTATAGCATAAATAAATATTTTCTTCTCTATTTTTTATATAAGAATATTCAATGTTTTCCTTTCTATTTGTGTAATCATAATTTTTCATATAAGTATTCACATTACTATGTTTCTTATTATTACTACTGGTACTATTAGTACTACTGCGTCTATTATTATATAAGATATCATTATTCCTTTTGATGTCTGGAAAGGAGGAATTAATGAAATTACTTGGGTTGATTTTATGACTATTCCTGTTACTGTGATATCCATATCTTGATTTACGTATAGCATAATAATAATTATAATAATGATCATAATAAGTGTATTCTCTATTATATCTATGATGACAATCATATTCCTTTTCATTATAATAATAATAATTATTATTATTATGTCCATTCATACGATATATATATTTACTACCAAGGCGATTACTATCAAAATAATCACTTTTATTATATTCATTCTTATTATAATCATTCCTCTTGTTAGTAATCAGGTTGATCGATTTTTCATTTATATCCTTGTTACATATATTTCCATCTTTATATTTCTTTGAATCTTCCAATAACCTACTCATCCTTTTCCTTTCATTTAATATGCTTTCCATAAACATAATTATTGTATCCCTATTCATAGAAGGCCTATGTGATATAATAGATAAAAAATAAAAGAACATACATTTTATAGGATTATAATTGACGTATAATAGACATATCTGGTTAAATAAATAACCGTTATATCCATAATAATTTAAAGAATTGTAATAATTTATACATGCTTTTATTTCGTTCACTTTCCTACTTTCTTCAAAAAAATAATATTTATATCTAAACAAGTCTCCAAATATTTTAAATATGTTACTAACACATATTCTACACAATTCCAAATTTTTGTATAAATGTACATATTCATCCTCCACATTATTATTACTGCATGTTGATTTAGTTTTATTTTTGTCCTCTATTTTCTTTATAATTTCTACATTGTTTATTTCTTCAGTATTTACCATTCTACTTATTTCCTTTTCAATGTTCCTTCTTTGTTTTTCTTCTGCATGAAATTTATCTATAATATTATTCAAGTAATTATCATATTCATATGTATCGTTACTTAGACTTCTATATATATATTTTCCCTCATATTTTTTCAAATAATTTGCATACTTATTTGTTGTAGATGTTACTCTAATCATATATAAAACATAATCATATTTTTTCTGATCATATGCTTTCATAACATGTATCAAAATTTCCTCAAAATAGGTAATGGCTTCATTAATATTTATGCTTAAGGTTAGTAAATACTTTTGTAAATCAATTTTATTTTTCTTTTCATTTTGTAACTCCTTGATTTTTTTAGTAAGGGTTTTTATATTATTATAATAATAATATATCCATATACTATTCAAAAAATTACATGATTTTATATTATTATCTCTCAAATATTCGAAAAGTATATCTTCTTTTGTTTTTTCGTTTTTATCATTTTCTATCTCATCATTTACAAGTACATGAACAGCTTCTCTTTTCATTATATTTTTCTAAGTGCACAGGTCTTAGGCAGAAGTGGCTATTTACATATATATATATATATATATATATATGAATAAAATTATATATATATATATATATATATATATATATATATATATTAAACTATATGAGTACGTTTCATTATATATATTATGAGTATCCCCTATATAAATCTTTTTTACTTTTGCCTATACCCTTTGAAAAAATAAATCGAAAAAAAAAATATATTTCAGAATATATGTACTTTTACATATATATATATATATATATATATATATTTATTTATTTATTTATTTATTTAACTTAGTATGTTTGAACTAAATTTATCGTTTCTGAAAAGTTGTAGGTTACATATAACTTGTATATATATATACACACACTTTCTTTTTTAAGAATATATGTTTATATATAAATTGTAGTGAAAGAATAAAATAAACATGCAAATAAAACATAAAAATATTATTTTTTTTAAGTATTCTATTAAAACATGTATTTATACATGTTTTATATATAATATGGACATATAATAAATAAAATAGATATAAACTCACAAAATGTAATATATTCTATATTATAATTCTTTTATATATAACGAATATATATTATAATATGAGTAAAAACATGGTATATATATCATATATATATATATATATATATATATATTATTTTTATTTTTCGTGCTGTTAAAATATATAATTATATATATTTATATTTATATATGTAAAATTAATTTCTTGTTTTTAATTCATTTTGAAATAACTAAAAAAATATACCATACAAATTATATAAAACTAAAAAAAAAAAAAAAAATTAATAGAAAATTATATAATTACAAAAAAATATAATACAAATATTCAAATGAAAATTATAAAAAGAAGGAAAAATTCTTATACATATATATATATATATATATATAATATATTAATTATACAGTTTGTTTTATTCATAATGTCTATAAATATATATAATGTATATTTATTTTATATTACAACATTATATTTAATTTTATTAATTTTGATTGTTTTTTATTGTTTTATTTTATTTTGCTTTTATGTTTTTTTTGTTTTTTTTTTTTGTTTTTTTTTTGTTTTTTGGTTTTTTTTTATTTTTATTTTTTTTTTTTGGTTTCAATATTACACATAAGTAAAACGATAATATGTAAAATGTTATTTTATTTTATATATCACTATTCTTTTTTCCTTTTTTTTTTTTATATTTTCTTTGTTGGAATATAAAAAAAAAATAAATTTATGTATTCATACAAATAATAATATGTTCAAAAAAAAAAATGTGAAAGGAATATTTTCTCCTTTTTTTATAAAAAAAAATAATACCCTCACATTTTTTTAATTAATTTTTTTAAAAATTTATTTTATTTATGAATGATATATGTAAGATGATACATGTTTATCTATTTCATTTTATTATTATTATTATTTTATTATTATTTTTTTTTTTTTTTTATGTGCATATGGCTATCCTTCAAAAATTATATATTAAGTGCCTTCAAAAAAAAAAATTATAAAAATAAAATAAAATAAAATGAATAATTACATTTTTTGCAGGTACTAAAAAATAAATATAATTATTATATATATATATATATATATTTACTTAATGTTTATAATTTTAAATGTTATAAAAACTAGTGTATTAAACATTTAAATTTTTTTTATTTTTTATAAAATGTACATATGTTTCAAATATATTCCTATTATTATTATATTTTTTTTTTCTAACTTATATATATATTATAAAAAGTATTACATTTAATATTTATTTACCTTTGTATTTTTGGAATATATTTTAAAAGGAAGTATTCTTTTACTTAATGAAAAATAATAAAAATCATTATTCAAAGAACGATATATACAATTAACATTTGCATTTTATTAAATAATGTGTATGCTTTAAAATGTGTGGAAAATAAAAAAGAAAAATACATAATATAATATATATATATATATATATATATATTTGAATAGTTTCTGTAAGCATATATGTATACAAAATACATAAAGTTTCTTATTATATTATGAATATTTTTCCTATTCCCACATTTTATTACAATGTTAAAAAAAAAAGAAAGTAATGTAACATCTTTGTTTCACTAAAAATGTACTCTATATAAAAGCTTTTTCGTAATTCAGTCAAAATTGTAACTGAATATATTAAGTTTTTTTTTTTTATGTTATATAAAGGTTTTTTATTTTATATTATATAAAGGTTTCTTATTTTATGTTATATAAAGGTTTTTTTTTTTTTTTTTTTTTTTTTTTGCAAATCATGAAATGGCTAGTTATACCTAAATATAACAATTAGCATGATTTCTCCTACTACCAAAAAATATATATATATATAATTTATACATAAATGTATATATATATATATATATATTTCACTTCTTAGTTTTATATCTTTAGAGTTTGGTATTTATATATTTGACATGAACAAGATACAGCCATTTTACTTTTTTTAAAATAGCTGTTCAGGAAAAAAAAAAAAAAAAAAAAAAAAAATATGTACATATATATATATATATATATATATATATGTAGTTTTCTATATCTTATTCCTTCCTCTTACATATAAAAAAATATGTAAAGATTATATTTTTTATTCTATATGGGAAAATTTTAGGAAAATCAAATATTTTATCTAATGATTTACCTTTTCAATGGTGCAATAACTTAAAAATTTTAATGCTCCGTTTTGTATGATGCACATAAATTTTCATTATACATATGTGCGTTATATGTTTTTTATTAAAAAAAAAAAAATAATAATAACTACTTCCTATAAAGATAAGGTTTAATTTTTATTGGTTACATTAATACAAAATATAAGAAAAAAATATATAATGAAAAAATATCATAAGAATTTTCCAAATGATATGAATTTATTTTTAATAAATTCTTTAAACACTTTAACCTTGTTAATGTTTCTGGAAATTTTTTTTTTTTTATTAGATGGAATAAATACCTTTGAAGTTATAACCCTTAAGGAAAGACTTTCTCAAATAATTTGGTGTTTTTTCTTTTGTTTGCATTTAGCACTATTAAAAATAGCAGAAGTGTTTTCGGAAAATACTTCTGGAAAACCAATTATATCTATTCATTATTTATTTATTTTATATATAATTATTCTTCCATTATCATCTTCTCTATTGTTTACATCCTCATTATCATGGACAAAATTAATTTATTTCACTTACATTTTAAGTTTAGTTACATCAATTCATATAAGAAAATTATTACTTATTTGTAATATTACACTAATTACAGGATTTTTAAGTTTCTATCATAATTTACCAAATTACAATATAATCATTTGCTTTACTCTCCTTCTGCTTGTTCATATTATAATATGTATTGCAATTCATATAGCATTATATATAATAGCTAAACACATATTTTACATAAAGAGAAAACCACTAAGGGCTCTTGACAACATAGAACCATATTTCCATGAACTAGAGAAAAAAGCTATTTTAATTAGAAACAATTTGATATATTATCAGCAGAACAAAATCAGTGTGGACATACTAGGTTAGATGGAAAGTTATTGAAGGGTGAAATATATTCATCTCAGATGAATACACCCCCACATATATATATATATATATATATATATATGTTATTTTTTTTTTTTATAGGCAATTATCTATTTGAAAATGAAGTAAAGGATGGCATAAAAAAAATCAAGACAATAAACAAAAGTAAAATAAATCTTGAAGATTATTATGATCACACTACTAATGTTCACTATGATATTCCCATGGATATCAGTGATATTAACTATTATAGTAATAACGAATTTAAAGTAAATGTAGAAAATGATTCAGAAGATATAGAAATGTGTTCTTTAGAAAAAATGAATACAGAAGAAAATAAAATTACTGATACTTATTCAAGGAATGTAGTAAAACGTAATAATAATGAAGAAAACCTAAATGTGGGATCGAAGATAGAAACAGATAATAGGGATTTATGTAATCAAAACTATACATATAATAAAAATAAAAAAAAAAAGGAAAAACTTAAAAAGAACGAAACAAATATATTACTAAAAGATAATTCATCTGTTTATATTGATAATAATAATAATAATAATAATAATAATAATGAAATAAATAAACATGTTACATCTTATGATAAATATTTATCTTCACAAAATAATAGTTCCTCTTCTCATAAGGATAATAATACACTTTATAGTCATTCTAACTTTAAAGGGTTTAATAATAAAATTGTAAATAAAAAACTGGATGCTTTAAATAATGAAGATTACGGAGAAACATATAAGAAAAAAATTGTTCAGAAACATTTTTCTTTATTACGTAGTGGTCCTGGAAAATGTAATCGTAAAAGAAATATATTATTATCTGAAGAATTAAAAAATAAGATTAATTACATATATTTTGATAAGAACGGGAAAGTTAAGCAATCTAAAATAATACCGTTATATGTTTTAGAAAGACACAATTTGAATGATCTTTCTACTTATTTAAAAAATGATACGTGTATAAAAATTAACAGTTATTATAATTTCTTTACTATTTTTAATAATAATTCAAACTTAACTACAGATGGTATAAGTTATGGTAAAGGAGTCATAAATATGAGTTCTATAAAAAGTACCCTAAAAACAAATAATTCTAGCATATATGATACAAAATCAAGAAGTAAAAATGAAGATACAAAATTGAAGTGTTTTCACCTGAAAACATCTATATTAAGAAATTGCCCTATTTTAAAAAAAAAATATTTTTACAAATATAATTATAATAATAGTAGTAGTGGTAGTAGTATTAAATATTTTATGAACCATGAAAAAAAAATATCTCAAGATAAAACGTTTGATATTCGAAATTCTAAATTAATAACAGCAACAGAAAAACGAAGAATATGTACATCAAAGTTATATTCTATAAATGAAAATAGTCATTATGATACTTTAATACTTAAATGTGGAAATGATAAGAGAGTATTTTATTCAATCTATTCAGATCATATGGAAAATAATGAAAGCCAAAGCGCAAATAAAAGTGAAAGTGAAAGTGAAAATGAACATTCTGATATGAATATAAAAAGGAGAACTAGCTATATACAACATTTCCATTCAAATATACAAGAACCCGATGATATGATACATAGAAAAATTTCCAAATTTCAAATAAATAAATCTGTTAAAACACAAAATACATTATTTTCTGAAGAATCCAATGAAAATTTGTTATTTTCAAATAATGCCTTTTATGTAGATGACGGATTGGATAAATCAGTAAATACAGATAATATCCAAGATAATGAAATAGAATCGAATAAATACAATACATCATCTTGTTCATCATTTTCCAGTTCTGATATGAAAAATAAAAAAATGAATGAAAAGAATATCATTTGTATGTATGATAACATAATTTTACCAAAAAAAGAATCATTTATAAAATTAACAAATAATTCACGTAACAAGAACAAACATTCCTTAGATAGTATTTCAAGTATGAATGATTTTTTAAATGGTTCATATGAAGGATCTCTCAAAAATGAAAAAGAGAAAAAAATAAATGCAGAAAATTATGGAATAAAGGTAGGAATAAATGATATGTCGAATAATAGACTATGTAATGGAGGCACTCCTTCTATCCAAGGAGGCATTTCCACATTTGATCACAATAATAGAGCACAAAAAAGAATAAAAGAGAACATACAAAATAAGAAGTTTAATTCGAGAGATACGTGTAAGAGGAAGAAAAAGGAACGCACAGAAGAGTCCATAGGAAATCATCATTTCTCATTATGTAAAAAATGTACGAGTAAAAAACATTTTGATGGTATTATTAGTAAGAAGAAAAGTACATGTAAATATATTTCTAACTTATCATTGAATAAAAGAAAAAGTAAAGAATCTCATTTAAGTATATATAAAAAATATTTTTTTGAATTTTATGATTGTATTCCTATAAATTATAAAAAGAAACCTCATAATTTAGAAAAACAGAAATTTTCGTATAATATAAAAAATGCTTTTTTATGTATAAAGTTATTTAATATTATATGGATAAAAATAAAAACATGGTATAAAAAAATTGACAAGAAAGAGAAATATTGGAAACGATATAATGATATTTTATATACATCTCAATGGAAAAATAATATACAAGATAATGAATTGGAATATATATTAAAATATAAGAATTTTATGAAATGGTATAATTATTGGGTAAAAACAGTTTTATTCAATTATTATAAAAGCACATGGGCTTTAAATTTGTTGTTATACATATTGAATGTATTATTAATTTATTTACAAATGCATATGTTTTATTTCTTATTTGAAATAAATAATGATCAAGTTAAATACTCAAACATGTTGAAAATAGAAGAGAATTCAAAGACTAAGTTTCCATTAAATCATTTCATGGACAAGGATAAATACATTCCTTTTACTTACATAAGAATATCTTTACAATTGATTATTAACATTATATTTTGTTTACCATCAATGATAATAAAAAATTTTAAAAGAATAAAAATATTACATATATTTTCCATCCTCAATTGTTTGGTAAATATATTTTTTGGAATGATTGATATTGTTTATTCTTTAAATGATCGCATTTTTAATATAAATGATTTATATGCACTTTTAAATCATTACAACGTTTTTGACGTCTTTTTAATTGGAAAATTGATCACAAGTATTTTCTTAATACCCTTTTTTACTAATTTTAATGAGTCCAAAACGTGTGCATTAATATATCTCAGTTGTATTTGTTATATAAGTACATTTTATTATTCCTTTAATCCCTTATCGTTTAGTATTAAATTGATGTACCTTACTATATTTGTAATTCTTATAGCCGTAACTGTATCAACTAGCTATTATGCCAAGTAAAAAAAAAAAAAAAAAAAAAAAAAAAAAAAAATTACCTAACTTGTTCATAATTTTAAGAGTTACATTAATATAAATATAAATAAATATATATATATATATATATTTTTTTTTTTTTTTTTTCAGGTTAATAATGAAATCTAGGAAGATGCTATTTGTTAAATATGTTTTGCCATATTTTATTTATTTAACATTTCTAAACACCGACCCGAATATTCAAATGGAAATAAAAGAAAAAAAAAGAAAAAAAAGCAAAGAAATATTGGTAAATAATATTATTTAAAAGTGCATTTTGATGAAGCGTAACACATTCATTAAAAAAAGAAATTTTTTTTTTTTTGTTAAAATTATATCCTTTTATGTATTTTTCATAAGTAGATAATATTTTTTCTTTCTCATAAATACAACTAAAAAAAAAGAAATTAGATATTTTTAATTAAAAGAGTCAAAGATTTACAAATGGCATCTCAAGAATAGGGCATTCTTTTGTTTTATATATTTGTTGGTTTTTTTTTTTTTTTTTTTTTTTTTTTTTTATCACATAACGAATAGTTGGTGAATAAATACATATATATATATATATATTTATTTATTTATTTTTATTTTTATTTTTATTATTTTAATTTACTTTTTTTTTTAAGTAAAAAGGAACATTTAAAACATTATTTTAAACTTAGATTAATAAACTGTGGTATTATATATTTAAAATGTATTAAAAAAAAAAAAAACTCTCCTTAATCTAGAACTTTTAGATAACTGATTATTAATTATATTCATTTAAATTCATTTTGTATATGATATAAAATTAAATTGTTTAATGAATATTTATGACAATATTGTTTAGAATATAATAATAATATATAAAATAAATATATATGTATGTTATACATTTAAAATAAATAAATATATTCTATTTTATTCTATTATATTAATATATATATATATATATATATTGATCTAAGGTTTTGAAAAAAAAGAGTATATTATTTTAACAAATGATGAATAATATCGGATTAAGTTGCTCGTCCATTTGGTCCATTCCTCTGGATTATGAAAATAATAAATTGAAAATTGTTGAAAGCATAAAAAGGTGTAAAAAATTAAAATGTGGAATTAGAATAGGAGGTGTATTAGAGTTATGTGGTGTTAACTGTAAAAGTAGCTTTAAAGAGATTGTAGATCTTCAAGAGAATTGCTGGTATTATTTGAGTGAAATATTAAAGGAGAAATATGATGAGAAAGAAAATTTAACGGATAACATTTTATGTTTTGTTAGTATGCCAGTATATTTCCATAAAAAAATGTATAATTGTGAATTAGCTATATATAATAATGAAATAATTTTTATTTCTCCAAAAGAGAATATAAATAATAATGATGAGAAGGATTATTTTGCTTCATATGAAAAAAATAGTTTTATTGAAGAAAAGGAAAATAATATAAAATTTAACCATTCTAATGTGAAAATATTTCATAACAACTCTGAAAAATTTGTTTTACCACAATGTATTCAGAATATTACAAATCAGAAAGAAACTTATTTTGGAAACGCAATTCTAGAAATAAATGGTTTCGTAATAGCTCATATATTTTTAGATGATTTAATTAAAGTAGAGAGTAATTTATTATTTGACAATAGAAATGATTTATTGTATGAATCATTAAATAAAGAAAATGAAGTATTTAAAAGAGGAGAAATATTATTTCAAAAGGATCATAAAAAATTAGAAAACAATAATAAGAAAATTAATTTGAACTCAGTTGATATATTATTAGTAAATGGTTATGTTATAAATGAGTTACAGTTATTTAATAGATATTTTATTGAATTAATGAATTTATCTAAACTTTATCCTAATATGACATTATGTTTTAGTAATAATAGTGGTTGTGATAACAATTTTTTTAAGTTCGATGGCTTTTCTTTTATTTGCAAAAATAATAAAGTGTTGACAAAAAATGCACGTTTTACTTTTTCTGATATACAAGTAGCATCTGTTAATGTAACATATGATATAAGTGAAGAGAAATTATCTTTACTTCAAAAGGAGATTGATACTCAATATAATGATAATATGAAGAAGGGAAATAAGAATAATGATTTGTCTTTATTAAAAATCGTATCCAATAATAATATAGTAGGTATGTTAAATGGAAAATGTAAAAATAATAATATGTCTTGTGAAGGTATTTTTTCATTTAATAATGATCTGAATATATCCATCAAGAATTGTGATGAAAATGTGTTGAATCATCTTCCTTCACATTTCAACTGGAAATTGTATGGACAAGAAAATAAAAACCTTTTAGAAATTTTTAAAAATAATCATCATAATCATGTATATGAATATACGTATGAATTTAATGGAAATAAATATGTATTACATAATATATATGAAGAATTAAGTTTTAATTGCGCTTTATTTTTATGGTACATTTTATGCTTAACAAATGCTAAAGGTTTTGTACTAGCTATTTCAGGTGGTATTGATTCTTCTTTTGTTGGATGTATGGTATATATATTATCCATAATGATTGAAATAACATTAAAAGAGAATCCACATTTACTGGATAATAATTCTTGCTCCTTAGAATTAAATGAGAAATTATTTATAAAAAAAGTTAAGAACTTATTGATTGATCAAGCATGCAGAAAGGATATATGTAATAAATTATTAAATACCATATCATTTCCATCAAAAAATAGTAGTGAAAATACCAAATGTTATTCTGAACAATTAAGTAAAGATATTAATTCTTATCATACTACTTATAGTATTGAACATTTATATGAATTTTTAAAAAGTGCTGGTGAAGAATTTTTAGGTGAAGATATGAAATTTGAAAGTCAAGGAGGAAGTACATATCAAGATGTATGCCTACAAAATATTCAATCACGATCAAGAATGTTACTAACATATTTTTTTAGTACATTAATATGTCATAAAAGATATTTTAAAAAAAACTTACCTAATGAATTTTTAATTGCATTAGCTACAGGAAATTTAGATGAATCAATTACAGGGTATTATACTAAATATGATTGTTCTTCTGCAGATATTAATATAGTTGGAAACGTTAGTAAATTATTAATTAAAGAAACTATGTGTCATATAGCTAATGATCCTTTTTATCAGTTACAAATTATTAATAAAATTAACCAATATCATCCATCAGCTGAATTAAAACCTTTAGATAATAAACAAACAGATGAAAATGAATTAAACTTAAAATATATAGAAATAAAATTGTTAACTATTTTAAAAAATAATTTTTTTCTCGGACCATCTTCTATGTATTATTACTTATCTAATTATTTCTGGACAAGCATGCCCAAAACCGAAGTTCTTAACAAAATTAAAATATTCTTTACAAGAATGTTGAAAAACACACACAAGCTTTTTATCTTACCACCTTCTATAATTGGTGAATCATGTGGTTTACACACTCCCAACTTTCTTCATTATGCGAATATTGATTTTGACGCTTTGAAGAAAAAATGGAACTTATGAGAAGCTAAAGCAAACATATACTTTATTAAGCCAAGGTGCAGTCCAGAACCATCAAATGGATGCTTCGAAATATAAATCATATATATATATATATATATATATATATATATATACATATATACATATGTTTTTTTTTTATTTTATTTTATTTTATATTTTTTTTAAACGTTCAAGTGAAAACAGTTTAGTTACAAAATATGTACGTTGTTATGCATAGAATAAGTAATAATTTAAAAAAAATAAAAAATGACAGAAGAATGTTGAAATGATAAAAATGTGCACACACATAAAACAGTAAGTGTATTAATATATATATATATATGTATATATTTATTTATATGTATATATGTTAACACATTTGTGTGGTGTGATTTCCTTTTAATCCCATTTTCATAAAAAAATTTGCTCAAATTGACGAACTTGATTGCTTATAATTTCTTGTAAACTCTCCTTTTTTGTATTTTCTTCATTCAAATAAGAATCGAAAATAAATTTATCTTCATCACTTAAATTTTGTGTATCATCAAAATTGATAGATGTATTCATAATTTTTTGATTAATTAATCTATTTTCCTTATTTGAACAATTTTCTTCTTTATCTTTTTTTTCTGAATTGTTCATAAGTTTTTCCTTTTTCTTACTAGGTACTAACACTGTTTCTCCTTTGTTTGCATTATTTTTATTTAGTACTTTACTTGTGATATTTTTTGTTTGTATGATCTTCTTTTGTTTTTCTTCTTCACTTTTAATTTTGAGGACGGTATTTTTGTTAACTTTTTTTGTTTGTAAAGTGGTGGCCTGTTGTGTGCTTTTTTTTTTCACAGTTTTGATCATTTTAGTTTTTGTTGGATTGGTTATAGTAGGAGTAACATTAGAAACATTATTATTACTTTTATGAATCATTTGAATATTTTTTTTTATATTTTTTTCTTTGTTTGTTTTTGAAATATTTTCTATATCCATGGAACTATTTGAATTTGTATTTAATTTTGTTTTCATTTTTTGATTTTTATTATTGTTTTCTTCGTTTAATTGTTCATTGTGTGAATCATAATTTTTATATGTCATTAACTTATCAGTATATTTGTCTAATATTATTTCATTTTCTTCATTGTTTAATGTCTCTCTAGAAATAGAATCACATTTTTTTATATTTATTAAATTATGTTCATGGTAATTCTTTCTGGAATTATTTAATTTGATAGAATCAAAAGATAAATGATCATTATGTACATTAAGAATATCCTCATTTTTTATATTATTAATAGAAGATATATATGACATATTGTGTAATTGATTTTTCATAGTATTTGTATTTTTATTTATAGAATATCTTTTTGATATATTAGAAATCTTAGTTTGGTTATATGAATTGCTGATATTTAATATGTTTTGATTATTATTGATATTTGATTTTATATGACAGTTACGAAAATTTTTTTCATCACATAAATTATTTATATTATCATCATCAGAAAAATATTTCTTCTTCTTCTCATTATTATTATCATCATCGTCTATATCATTAATATTATTATCCATTTCATTATATTTGTCATCATTTTCTTTAAACAAATATTCCATTAAAGGATACGGTTTTGTGGTTATTTTCATTTGATCATTTATAAGATGTTCATCATTATATTTTATTTTTTCAAGCTTAGAATTATAATAATTATCATCTGTTTCTATTAAATTAATAATTTCATTTGTATGGTTATTAAAAATTGCCTTCTCGTCACAATTATTATCCTTCTTCATCATTATATTATCATTATAGTTATTCTTAACGTTTTGTTGTATATAATAATCAATAATAACATGTTTCAAATTATTACAACCATTATTATTATTATTATTATTATAATCATTATTAATGTTATTCCCATTAATATTATTCCCATTAATATTATTCCCATTAATATTATTCCCATTAATATTATTCCTATTAATATTATTCCCATTAATATTATTCCCATTAATATTATTCTCATTAATATTATCCCCATTATTATTATCATTATTTTTTTGTTCATTGTTAATTTTGTCTTCTACGTTCATATGTTTCAACTGCTGCATAATATTTTTTATATAATTAAACGTTTCCAATTTATTTTTCTTAAATCTTATAATATTATTATCTTCGTCACAATCATCATAATTTCCATTGAAAGATATTTTTTTTATTTGCTCAGAATAGTCAGAATCTAATACATATTCATCATCCGATATTATAGATGAATGGATTGAGTTATTATTAGATGATGATATAAATTCATCTAACATTTTTAAATCAATATTTGGATAATATTTTTTAGCTTGGAATTTTTTTACATTCTTTTGAAATAGTTCTGTGTCCATTTTTACATTTATATTTTCTATATCAATATATAAATTTTCATTGTAATTTTTCAATGCATTTGTAAAATTGTCTAATATGTGATCATCACTATAAGATGTATCATCTGTATGAATGGAGAAATTATCGTAATCTCTTGAGCGTTTATATAATTCTTTTATATATGTACTTTTTTTTTTATTATATGATGATACATTTTTATAAGTATGAAATAATATCTTATTTGTTACATAGGGAGAATTATTATTACTATCATAAACATCCAAATTATTATCATGTACATCCAAATTATTATCATATACATCCAAATTATTTCCATGTACATCAAAATTATCATCAAATACATCCAAATTATTACCATGTACATCAAAATTATCATCAAATACATCCAAAGTATCATTATATGTATGATTTGAAATGTTATCATCACATGATTTATTAAAATTTTTAAAAGTATTAACTTTCTTTCTATAATAATATGGATTTTTATCATTTTTTGGATTTGTCGTTTTTCTATTATTATAATAATTTTTCACTTTGTTATTAATACTTCTTCTATTGGACTTATTGAATTTATTTTGTTCAATGTGTTCATTTAAATGATAATAATAATTATTACTATTGTTTGTATGATCACTGAAATAAAATGTATTATCACAACATTTATTATCACAACATTTATTAGTGCCACATTTATTATCACAACATTTATTATTACCACATTTATTAGTACCACATTTATTATCACAACATTTATTAGTACCACATTTATTATCACAACATTTATTATTATTAATAGCATCTTTCATACAGTTTTCTTTGATTTCATTTGTATTTGTATTTCCAACCCTTTTCAGCGTTTGATATATTTCATCCTGTTTTAATTTTTTATCTTTTCTTAAAATATTATTATTATTATTATTATTTATTTTATTTTTATTTTTTTCTTCACTTAAGATAATTACATTTTTATTTTGTGATTTATTTGAACAAAGCGAATTGGTTAATTCTTTTTTATGTTTTCCTTCATCTTTTTCTTGTTTCCATTTTAGAGACATGGTAATGTGCTTGTTTTCCACTTTTTTGTTTTCTCTCATTTTTTGTAATTTTTGTTGATATTCTATTTTTACTTTATCTATATTTTTAGATTTTAAATTATTTTTTTTTTGTTCAAGCTCTTCTTTAGATAATTTATATTTTGCCAAATCATTTTGATTACTATCCCATTCATTTATATGGTAAATTTGTTTCATGTTTATTTTATTATTTTTTTGAAGTATGTCTTTTCTATTTTTATGAGAGAGAAAATTTTTTTTTTTTTTTTTTACTAATAATGGCATTAATGGTCTATTATAATTTCTTTTGAATATTTCATTATTTCTTTGTATAACTTTTTTTTTAATAATTTGTTCTTTTTTATTTTTTATATAATTATTCTGTTTCATTTTATCATTAATTATATTTGTATTTTCGTCTTTCTTTTCATTATCACTCAAATAAAATTTATTTACATTAATTATTTCTTCATCATTTTTATTCTCATTTTTATTTATAGTTTTATTATAAAATTCATCAACCAGTGAATCATAACTACTATCATCATTCAAATTATTAATTACACTTTTATTATTACATTCGTTAGAATTAACAATTTTCTCACAGTAAAGGGTATCATCATAATTCTTGTCCTCAGTATTTTTCTTTTCTTCTTCTTTCTTTTTTTTCTCTTCATATCTTTGCATTATCTCGTTAGCAATATCGCTATAATCACTTCCACTCGAAATTTCCATCATCTCAAAAATAAACAAAGAAAATCAGATAGTATACAAATACTTATATATATATATATATATAAGTGGCAGCTTATAAATACATATTTTCATATATTATATATATTCTTATATATAAGTTATCAATGATAAAGTGTAAAAAAATGGGTACATTTTTTTTTAACAAAAAAAAAAAAAAAAAAAAAAAAAAAATTGGCTATTTTTTAAGCTAGCCATTACCTTGAATTTTTTTTTTTTTTTTTTTTTTTTTTCTCTAATCCTTATAAAAAATACATCTTATATATCATATTATATTATATCATTTTATACTATATCATTTTATATTATATCAATTTATATTAAATAATTCAAAAATTAAAATATTGTTATTAATTTTATATCTAATTACACTTTATAATTTAATTAATTTTTGTTTGCGTTCAAAATTTACCATTTTTTATATATAAAAGGAAAAAAAAAATTAAATTAATAATACACACATAAATATATAATTGTATATATTTATATATATACACATATGAACATATTTCCAAATGAGACAAAAAAATAAATAAATAAAAACAAAAAAAATAAAAATAAAAATAATAATAAAAAATAATAATTGAATATATGATATATAAAATATAATATAAATATAAATTTATAAAAAAATAAAAGGTTATAAACAGGGGAAGTCAGAAACATATAATTCTATTAATTTTTTTCAAAAAATATATTTTCTTATTAGAAATACCATAACAAAAAAAGATACTTAAATATATATATATATATATATATATTTATATAACACACCACCTATTTAACAGCGTCATTATTCTTCATTTCCTTTTTTGCATGTGAAAATGAATCTTTTTTTTTTTTTTCAAGTTTTCTTTTTTTTATTATACGCTTTTGTTTTTCTTCCAATAATGCTATGTCTTCCACACCTATTTCAATAATATCACTTTCTTTGTATTGCTTATTACATGTTATGCACAATTTATCCTATAATAAAATAAAACAAATAAATATATAAATATATAAATAAATAAATATATATACATATATATATATATATATATATATATTAATATATATGCATATATTTCCAAGTTGGTAATTCTTCTTTTCACTTTTGATATACCTCTGAAATATTGACGCGATTAAAAACCTTCTTTGAAAATACACAACCACATGAAAATAAACAAATTCCTCCTGATGTAGAATTTATAATTTCTTTGGAAATTAAACAAATCAATTTCCCTTCTTCATTTAATTTATTTTTGCAAAGAACTAAATCCTTTAAAGAATCAACGTGAGCAAATTTTTCAAAGGTATCTTTTTTTCTTTTCTTTTTATTTTGTTTTTTAACAAGCAATAACTGAAAAACATGTTCTTTATTGTACAAGTAACCAAGGCGACAACAAAAAAATGGTTCTTTTAATAATTCCTTAATGGAAAAAATATATATATATATATATATATATGTCAAACAAAATAATATTATTTTATCTTATTAATATTCATCGTTTCATATTTTATTATTTTTTTAAATTACCTCAGATATAGCACAACGATTAAAATGGTATTCCCGTAACTCCTTTTTGTTATATTTATTTTGATTTACATTAACAAGTGTATTTTTTTCATAACCTAAACTTCCAGTATTTTCTCTTAACTTTTTGTTTTTCATACGAACTAGGTCAACTCTTTGAGGTAAACTTCCTCCATCTCCCCCCATTATAAATAAATAAATAAATAAAATTATCAAGGTGTTTAAAAGTTTTAAAACAGAGGAAACTATTAAATGGAGAATAATACAATTAAATAAATAAATAAATATATATATATATATATATATATTTTTTTTTTTTTTTCTCCTATAATAATATTTAAATTTAAAGACAAAAAAAAATATATATATAATATATATATATATATATTAATAATATTAGATTCTTTTTTTATTATATTAAATGGAGCGACAAAAATTCATCTTTATTATAATTTCTATTATTTAATTTAATTTTTTTTTTTTTTTTTTTTTTCATTTTCTATTTGTAATTTAATTCGATATGCATAATTTTTGAAAGTTTTTTTCTTTTTTCTTTTTCTTATATTAATTTTAGAAATACATAAAGTTATTAAATACAGTTATAAAAATTTAAAATATATATATAATAAATATTTTATATATGATATATAAACATTGTGATAATGTATATATATATATTATATATATATATATTTATTTATTTATTAATTTATTTTACATATATATAAGTATTATTTTTATATAAAGAAAAAAAATTATTCATATATGAAATGGATATAATTTTTTTTTTTTAAATTGTAACATGAAATATAAATTTTTAATTTGGAAGTTAAAAACTAATAATCTTTTATTCATATATATATATATATATATATATATATATGATTATATACATATATATAAGTAATAAAATGTTTTAGAAAGTAAATATTTATAAAAATATTAATGTGACAGAATTATTTATTAGAATATATTTATATATTATATTAATACGAGAAAGTAAATATAATATTTTGAGTTATATTTTATTTTAGTGTTTAATTTTTTTTTTTTTTTTTTTGAAAATATAAAATAAGAATGGGTGAAATATACAACAAAAGACATAAATACTTGAACAATGGTAAAAATGAAAAAAAATATATATAAATATTTATGTACAAAAATATGGAATTAAATTTTTATTTCTTTGTGTACATGTAACACATAAATAAATAAATATATATATATATATATGTATGTGTCAGTTTATTTATTTATAACGTATACATATAAGAATCCGTTGCAGAATAAATTTTATCATAATTTTCTTTTACTATTTGTCAGGTGTTTTAATATATGAATGGGAACAAAGTTTAGACGAGATAAATATTTATATTAATATGTGTTCAAAAATTGTTAATAAAAATGATTTAAAGATTGAAATAAAAAGTAAACGAATAAGCATAGGATTAAAAAATACGAAAAGCTTTTTAGAAGGAGAATTATTTAGTATTATTGATGAAGATTGCTCTTACTGGTTTATTGAAGATAATAATTTACATATTTTATTAACCAAAGTAAAAAAAGGAGAAAGCTGGAATAGTGTTTTTAAAGGACATAAAAATTTAAATCCTGTTGATGAAGATAATACCAAAAAACAAATTCTATTAGAAAGATTTCAACAAGAATATCCTAATTTCGATTTTTCCTCTGCATCCTTTAATGGTCAAGTTCCTGATGCAAGAACATTTATGGGAGGACTTAAATATTAAAAAAAATTAAGGAAGTAGAATTATGTTCTTTCCACCATAAATATATAAATATATATATATATTTATATATATGTACGTTTTTTTTTTTTTTTTCAAAAAAGTATTATATTTGTATTTTTTAAATTTGATTTATTTTTTTAAAAATATATTGAAAAAAAAAAAAAAAAAAAAAAAAAAAAATTAATAAAATAATAATAATAGCTAGCTAGCTGTCTAGCAAAAAAAAAAAAAAAAAAAAAATTCCAAAAGATAAATATAAAAATTTTATAATACATACATATATGTGTACAATATATATGTGTATGTATAATATGATTTATATTTTATATAACTCTTTAATTTTTATTGTGTAATTTTTTGTGTTTCTGTTTTTTATATAATATGTATCTTTTTTTTTTTTCTTTTTTTTTTTTTTTTTCCGTGATTTAACTTATTCAATCTACACATTTTAAAAAAATATAATGTTACATTATATCATTTTATTTGAAATCCTCTAACATGTCAAGTAATAGACTTCTCCTTTCAAACAAGGCCTTTGCAATATTATCCTCCATATTTTGTTTGATTAAAGAATCTTTGATATTATTTGCTTGTTGCATTTTTAAAGCTTTTCTGCAGTTATTAAAGTTGATAAAGTTTTGAATACATTTATGTTCTCGTTCGCTTTTTTTTAATTGATAATTATTTTTTAAACAACGAAAATAAATAGAGCCAACAAGTCTACAAGCATTATCTACAGTAGTACTTTTATTCCATAAATATAAATATTGATCTGCTTTATATTCTTTCGCATCCATACTTAAGGTATCTTCTAATTCTGGTTTCCCATTAACAATATCATACCATAACATTTTATCTTTTAAATTTATATTGTTATTAATAGATAATCCTACGAAATTGTAACTATCGAAAAGTTTTTTTAAAGAATAATTTATTTCCATATTTAATCTTCTTTTAAGAAACCAGTTTTTTAATTCATTTTCTATAGAATTTATTTCACTTTTTAATTTGAAAGATGTATTGGTTTCATTATCAATTACTGGTATGTCAGTACTCATTTTATTATAATCAGTATTATAATTATTTTTTATTTTA
>LT969558.1:1048069-1058069 GCA_900097035.1 Plasmodium blacklocki (nom. inval.)
AGGAAAACTCATTATAAATGAAAACGACAAATATGATGAATATATATTAAATCAAGACCTTTTAAAAATAAATAACATGAAATGTGTCGAATTTTATAATAAAATAAATGAAAATATCCATACGAATGATTATATTATGAATGGGGAAATTGTTGATGAAAGAGATAAGAAACCTACCCAAGAATATGTATACAATAAAAATGGAGAACCTATTGATACATATGATAATTATGAAATTTGTAAAAACTATAAGCTGATGAATAAAAATAGATTTATAAATAATGAGTTTTATAAAAATGGTATTGTTACGATAGAACAGAATATACAAAATGCGGAAGGTACAACTTATGTAGGTAGTAATTGTCTATCCAATAATTGTGTAGGTCATTGTTTGGCTAATCATTGTTTAGGAAATCATTGTGTAGGTAATAATTGTTTGGCTAGTAACTATATGGCTAGTAATTGTTTGGCTAGTAACTGTTTGGCAAATAATTGTTTAAATAACAATTGTGTAACAAATAGTTGTATGAGTAACAATTGTGTAACGAATAGTTGTATGAGTAATAATTGTGTAACGAATAATTGTATGAATAATAATTATTTGAATAATAATTATTTGAATAATAATTATTTGAATAATAATTATTTGAATAACAACTGTATGAGTAATAATTGTATGAGTAATAATTATTTGAATAACAATTGTATGGGTAATAATTATATGAATAATAATTGTATGGGTAGTCATTATATAAGAAACCACTGCTCCGGAAACAATTGTATAGGGAATAATATATATTCTGGTGGTTATAATTCATTGCGTAATTATATTGTTAATAATAATAATAATTATAATAATAATAATAATAATAATAATAATAGTATTAACAATATTAACAATATGAATAATATATATAATTATAGCAGTGTTAATAATTTAAATAATATTGACAATATGAATAATTCAAGAAAAATGATGCAACATAATATATCATCTAATATGGGTTGTACTATGAAGATAATAAATAAAGGAGAAAAAAATGATATACATATATGTGGAGAGAAATATATATATAATAACATAAAACCAAAAAAGGATACTTTAGAAAATTCTCTTCATGATGAGCATGTGGTTACATATGATAACTGTAAACATATCTTAAGTAATATCTATCATGAAAATAATGTTGTTCATTTTAATAAAGGAAATGAGAGTGTGGATATTTTCGAAGAACTGAATAATAATAATAATAATAATAATAATAATAACAACCATAATAACAATAATAATAATAACCATAATAACAATAATAATAATAACCATAATAACAATAATAATAATAACCATAATAACAATAATAATAATAACCATAATTACAATAATAATAATAACCATAATAACAATAATAATAATAACCATAATTACAATAATAATAATAACCATAATAACAATAATAATAACAATAGTAACAATAATAATTATAATATTATACATTATTCATACAGTAATCATAATGATTGCAATGATAATAACAGACAAGATAATAATGAAGATAACAAAGAAAATTATAAAAATATGCATATGAATAATAACTGTTTATATTATAATAATAATTATTATCATCATTGTTATAACAATATATCTAATGAAAAAAACAATTACAAAAATGACAAGGAATATATCGAAAAAAAAAATAATACAAATGAAAATATACAAATGAATAACTTAATATATAATATGAGTAAAATGTCCCTTAATAATATAAATAATCATATGAACAACAAGAATAGAAGATTAACTACATGTCTGCCTATAGAACAAAAAACATTTAATACTTCTTACCATATTAATAATAAGAATTCTGCAAACCATATACATAACTTGTTAAATGTAAATATACACGAAGATAGACAGGATGAAATAAATATGGCTACAAATATAGAGAATTATAAAGAAAATATACTTCATAATAGTCAATATAATAATAATAATTATTATTATTATAATAATTATTCTTATAATACTTCAGAGGGTGATTTAAAAAAATATTTTATTTTAAATAATAAATATTTAATAGATAATGCAAATAAATATAACAATCAATATATTATATCAAGAAATTGCAGTGCCACTATTAATGACCATTTAATGAAGCATCATGAGATGAAAAATAATTATGTGGATAACTATGAAATTAATAATAATTACATAAATAATTATCATATGGGTGCTCATTCTAATAATTCGATAAAGGCCTTCAACAAGTTGGATGACCTTGAGAGGAATAATAACATGGAGCTAACAAACTCGGTTGTAGAAAATATTCAAAGGAGACACATGAATGATATGAATGATATGAATGATATGAATGAAATGAATGATATGAATAATATGAATGATATGAATGATATGAATAATATGAATAATATGAATAATATAAATATTATAAATAGTATAAATAATATAAATAGTATAAATAATATGAATGATATTAATATCACAAACAGTATATATAACATGAATAATAATAATTTAGTTTTACAGAATGTAAAAGGAATTCAACAATTTGATAGTGTTGATAATAATATGTACCATAATATTTCTAATCCTAACAATGATTACACGTGTGATGTTGCTGATCTTTCAAATACTAACGAGACAGAAATTATGAAAACACAAGATAACATAATAATTAAATATAAGAAAATTCATAAAAATAATTTGATGCATGACAATAATTTGATAAATGGAAAGGAAGATACATCAAAAAAAAAAAATTACATAACAAATAATAATGTAATATTAAATAATTGTTCAAATAAAGTGTCTAATAATGATTTCGATAATGAGAAGGATAAATATTTACAACGTGAATGGAATAATGAAGAGATAATATTAAATAATTACAATGATAATATAGATAATAGTAGGTGTAAAAATAAATATAATGAACATTATCCAGATAAATGTTGTAATGACGATAATATTATTTATTCTGACTTTTCGTATAAAAAAAATATGTATACTATAAAGGATAACCATATAAATTATATGAACAGAAAAAATGAGATCATATATGACAATATGAGAATAAAAAATATGAAGAAAAATATGAAGAAAAATATGAAGAAAAATATGAATTCGATAGAAAATATGGATGAAGACTTTATTTGCCCAAACGATTGTAGTAGTAGTAGTAGTAGTAATAATAATAATAATAATAATGATAATGATAATAATGGTAGTTTTTTTAGTGATGATATACATTATAATATAAAAAAGAAGTTAGAGAGAAACAATATCGAGATTAATAATAACTATGTACATTTACACAACATGAAATATAGGAATAGAGAAAACCATATCGATAATATGGAGAATTATAATGATAACGATAATATATTAGAAATTTATAATATAAGTAATAATATAAATAATACAATAACGGAGAGTAATAAATATATGAACAATGACAGTATAGGATATAAGAGTACAAAAAATTCTCATGAGAGTTATTCATATAATAAATATGTTAACAAAGTCGATGATAAGAATATGACTACACAAGAAGACAAAAGTAATATAAATGAAAAAAATGTATATAGGAATGAAGAAAAAATTTATTTATGTGTAGATGATAAAGTAAATGAAGAAAGGGTTGGTAAAAATATTAGTGACAAAATGAATGACAAAATAAACAATAGATTATTATATGATGAGAATTTTGAAAATAATAGTGACCCTACATATTTTCTTGACGATTATAACGATTCGGTTGCTTCTTCTTTAGAAAAATATAATTATTTGAGTTATATGGAAAATACAAAAAACAACTGTATGATAAATAACAACTTGGATATATATGAATTTTCTTATAAAAGTGAAGGAAGTTTATCAAATGACATGTACAAAAATGAAAATGATATTATTAATACGCGAAGAAAGGATTCTTTTAATAGTAACACGGAAGGTGAGAAAATGAACTATGAATATGATGATAATAAGGATGGTAAAAATAATGATGATAATAATGATGATAATAATGATGATAATAATGATGATAATAATGATGATAATGATGATGATAATAATGATGATAATAATGATGATAATAATGATGATAATAATGATGATAATAATGATGATAATAATGATGATAATAATGATGATAATAATGACAATAATGATAATAATAACAATAATGATAATAATAGCAAACATAGTGTTAAGAGTTACAATCCTTTAACTTACAGTTTTAGTGGTTTATGTGAATGTTTGAGTAAACAAGATAATGTTTAAAATGAATAAAATTTATTTATAAAAGAAAATACAAAAAATTATATTTTGACTCTTTCTATATAAATTACTTACACAAATAAATAAAAAAAAAAAAAAAAATATTATGTATATATATATATATATATATGTATGTATATATTTATTTATAGTCCTATTTTATCATTTCATAAAAAAATTATATTTTTTTTTTTTTTTTTTTTTTTTTTTATATGATTTATACAAAAATTTTTGTTCTTTCCTGTGTTTAAAATATAAAATTTATTCGCCAATTTATACATTCTTCAATTTATTATAAATTCGATATTAAATATACACATATAAATATATACATACATACATATATATATATATTTTATAATATTATTTATTTTTTTCATGTATTATTATAATTACTATTTTTAAGTATATACTCATTTTATATTTATATTTTTATTATTATCCATTGTGTGTTATACTTGTTGAAATATTTTATCAGTTATATATACATAATTTAATATTTATTTATATGATTAATTTTTTATTGTTAAAAGTTCACGAGCATATCATAATTAATGTTCTCAACACAAAAAAAAAAAAAATAATAATAATAATAATAATAATAATAAGATTAAAGTATTCATATGATATACATAATATAATATATATATATATATATATATAATATATATTCTTACTTATCGGTATATTAATTTTATACTAATCCATTCAATTCATATATGTATTTTTATATAAACATTTTAAAAAACTCTCGAAAATTTTCATAAAATAAAAATACACAGCATCATAAAAAAAAAAAAAAAATAAAATAATCATAAGAAAGAACTTTTATTATATACTATATATTATAGTGCATTACGAATATAAAAAAATATATATATATATATATATATTAAATGTACATATATATATATCTCATCTCATTTGAAGCATTTTTACAAGTTCATAAAAAATACAATTTTATTAAAATAATATATGCTAAATGAAAGAATAAAAAAAAAAAAAACATGTTCTACTTTTAAGTGAAAAGAAGACATTAAAAATAAATAAATAAATAAATATATATATATATATATATATATATATATATATATGTGTTAATAAAATATTTTAATTTTTTTTTTTTTTTTTTTTTTTTTTTTTTTTTTTCTTGTTTTTTTTTTCCCATTAAAAAATACAATAACATATAAAATGTACAATCCCTAAATTGTAATTTATTCATATAATTATATATACATTTATATGTTTTATTTATATGTTTTATTTATATGTTTTATTTATATGTTTTATTTATATGTTTTATTTATATGTTTTATTTATATATTTTATATTTTTGGTTTTCCTGTAAATTCATAAAAAAAAATGATAAAGTTTAAAGAAGCTTCCATTTTGTTATCACAGAATGCATACTTTAAATATAACTTATATTTTAAAAAAATAAGATGTGTGTACAATAACATATACAGAAGGCATATGAACACATTAAATAGTTTTATAGATATATTAAGTTTTACAAATGAAGAAGATGATATTGAATATAAAAAAGTTGAAGATCTTAGTAAATATATAGAAGTTATTAAAATAAATAAAAGACCTATTAATGAAACAAAATATTATGGATATAATTTTAATGAAGAAAATAATTTTTTAGATGAACATGGTAATATTAAAGAATATATATATAATGATAATAAAAAATTATTACATAAAAATTATGAAAAAGAATATATACATATCCCACCATTTGTTTTAACAAAATTATGTGAATATGCTTTTAAAGAAATATTATTTTTTTTGAATAAAAAACATTTAAAACAATTACAACATATTTTACAAGATCAAGAATCAAGTAAAAATGATAAATATGTAGCTATGACATTAATAAAAAATGCAATCATTAGTTCTGAACAAAAATTACCTGGATGCCAAGATACAGGAACTGCAATCATTTTAGGTAAAAAAGATGAAGATATATTAACTACATATGAACATAAATATCTTACCCTAGGTGTATATAATGCTTATAAATATAATAACTTTCGTTATAGTCAACTGTCTCCATTAAATATGTTCAATGAAGTTAACACAAATAATAATTTACCATGTCAAATTGAAATATATACAAATATTAAAAAAGAAAAATTACATCAAGTTCAACAAAACGAATATCTTAATCATGTGAAAGATATACAAAATAATAAAAATGTAAAACATAATATTGACATAACAACAAATCAATTGGATTCAAAAGAAAATCAAAAATCAACAAAGAAAGAAAATATCGACCTTCTTCATGATGGTCCTAAATATGAACTTATTTTTATAGCTAAAGGAGGTGGAAGTGCCAACAAAACATTTTTATTTCAACAAACCAAAAGTATATTAAATCAAGAAAATCTATATAATTTCTTATTAGATAAAATTAAAGAAATAGGTACTTCTGCATGCCCACCATATCATTTAGCAATTGTTATCGGTGGTTTATCAGCAGAAATGAATTTAAAAATGGTCAAGTTAGCATCATGTAGATATTTGGATAATTTGAAAACAGAAGGAGGAATATATGGAAAAGCTTTTAGAGATATAGAAAGTGAAAAAATTATTTTACAAAAAGCTCAAAGTTTAGGAATTGGTGCACAATTTGGTGGAAAATATTTTGTACATGATGTTAGAGTTATTAGATTACCTAGACATTCTGCATCTTGTCCTATCGGTATAGGTGTTTCATGTTCAGCTGATAGACAAATAAAATGTTTTATTAATAAAAACGGCGTTTTTATGCAAATGTTAGAACATGAACCAATCAAATATTTACCTGAAATTACTTTTAAAGATCTAAATCAAGAAAATGGTGTTAAAATCGATTTAAATCAAAATATGGAACAAACATTAAAAACCTTATCTAAATATCCAACCTCTACATTAGTACTCTTAACAGGTAAACTAGTTGTTGCTAGAGATAGTGCACATAAACGAATAGTAGATCAGTTTATTAATGATAATGTTCCTATCCCTGAATACTTTAAAAAATTTCCTATTTATTATGCTGGACCAGCTAAAACACCTGATAATTATGCAAGTGGCTCCTTTGGACCAACCACGGCTGGGCGAATGGATGCCTACGCCGAGGTCTTAATGAAAAATAACGCATCACTTATATCATTAGCAAAAGGTAATAGATCCTCTGTTGTTAGAAATGCTTGTAAAAAATATAATGGATTTTATTTGGGGAGTATAGGAGGACCAGGTGCTATTTTAGCTAGAAATAATATCAAAAATGTACAGGTCATTGATTTTAAGGACTTAGGCATGGAAGCTGTTCATTTAATTGACGTCGTTGACTTTCCCGCATTTATTGTTATAGATAACAAAGGTAATGATTTTTATAATCAATGGTTACCATCATAAAAAAAAAAAAAAAAAAAAAAAAAAAAAAAAAAAAAATTTGCAAGTGCACATGATATTACCAATTCAAAATAATTAGTATAACCAATTATTTGGAAACTTTTAAAATGGAAAATAAATGTATAAAAAGATAAATAAATAAATAAATAAATAAATATATATATATATATATATATATATATATATATTTATATATTTCCATGTTTGGTTGGATCCATCCATGTGCAATATTACAACATGAATTTTATTTTCATTTAAATTAAAATATTAACATATTATTATAATTAAACATATACATATAAACAAATATATAAATGTGTACATATATATATATATATATATATATATATATATATATATATATATTTTTATATTTATATATTTATATATATATGTATATATTTATATATTTGCTTATATTTTATTTTATTTTTTTGTTCATAACTTTTTAACATTTTTTTTCTGAACAGTTCAGGCGATAACTACTTTTTATCAGATACTTTAACTTTTGTTAATTTTTTTGCAAACGTTTCTTTATTTTTGTCTGAATTGATCTTAGTAGATGGTGTATTTTTTTTTACATTTAGCACTTTAGAGTTTATATTTTTTTCTGAATCTTTTATTATATTTTTACTTTGCACTTTATCTGTATTATTTTTAATCGTACTTTTTAATTCAGTTATTTTCCCTTTTGCATCGGTTCTTTGAGTTATACATTTCTTGATGGGAACACTAGTTTTCGTTTTCATAGTAGTAATATTAGGTGTTTTTTTATCATTATCTATTTTATATTTACTTTTTTTTAATAAAATACCTGTATAAATATCTCTGTTGTTTCTATTTTCAATATCATGTTTTACTTTTTGTAGGTTTTCTACAACGGCTTTGTAAAAATCATAACATAATATCCTTTTATTTATGACATGATTAATATTTTCCTTATTATAAACTTGATGATATATATTTTTATTTTTATTTTGATTATTATTTTGATTTTCCTCTAGCTTTGCATCTACATTTTGATATATTTTTTTATTTTTCCTTTGGTTAAAAAGATAACAGTTATTTTCATTACATTCATATTTTAAACATGTCAAATCATACGAGTTATTATTATATAAAATATTTGTTTGCTTATCTTCTTTATTTAAGACATTGCTATCCCTATCCATTTGCATATTTTCTTTGTTCATTATTTTAATATTATTCATTTCTTGTATTTCAGTATCATATACTTTTTGTATTTTTTCTGTGTGTTCACTAACACAGTCCTTTTGCCAAAAGGTACAAATAAATTTTCTATCTTCACTTTTGACAATTACATGAATAAACTTCAATATGTTTAAAAACATTAAACGTAAAGGAATTAATAATTCATCATAGTCATTTGAATAACTATAATTTAGGATTGTTGTAGAAATACATTTACGAAAATCATCATATTCGTCATATTCGTCATGTTCTTCATAATCTTCATTTTTTTCTTTTTTTTCATCTAGTTCTTTTTCTTTATCCTTTATGAACATTTTATCCGAATTTTTTTTTTTTTTATCATTTTCATGTATTTCTTCAATATTATCCTTTCTATCCATATAATCAAGTTGATAATTTCCCTTCTTAATTTCTTCTTTGAACACATTTTTTAAATTTTTTAAAAAAATTAATACTATTTGTATAACTATAGAAATGTCCTGTAATATAAGAAGATCAAAGGTACCTCTTTGTATTTCAAAAATTATGTTCATTACATTTCTCGTTTCTTCTTGTAGTAAATAATTGCATATCAAAAATATATTTGGATATATTTTTTCATTGTTCAGGTAAAAACATAAATTATTTAAATAATCAATTTCATTATATTCATTATACAAATTATAATTGTAAATATCACTTTTCATATATACACTATCTTCTTTATCATCATTCAATAATATCAATTTATTTTTGTTTTTAGGATCTTGATTTGTTTCTCCTTTTCTTAGAGTATAGCTGTAAATTCCTTTTAAGAAATTAAACAAACTTTTATTTATATATAAAAAATAATATGTTAAAAACGACGTGTTCATATTAAAATTTAAATTAGATGGATAACAATAAAAACATTTCTCTTCATTAAACAATATTGTCTGTTCTGCACCTCTTTGTAATATGTCGTTCATGTATTCATTGAATATTTTATAAATCTCATTTATCTCATTATTTTTTTTGTATGCATGTCCTTTGTTATATGAAATAAAGCGTTCACACTCTCCTATAATCTACATAAAAAATGGAATGAAATGAGATAAAATATAATCA
>LT969558.1:1065569-1070569 GCA_900097035.1 Plasmodium blacklocki (nom. inval.)
TTTAAAAATTTTAATAATAATTTTATAAATTATATAGGAGATATAAGAAATAATTTTAGTGAATCCTTATGTACCGCTAACAGAAATAGAGTTAATAGTAGACTTAAAGAAATAGCTGTCGGAAAATCTACAAAGGAATATAAAAATTATGTTAAGTTAGTTAAATACCAGGACAGATTAGAAGATGATCCAGCTACACCTAATGCATATGAAGATATAACTAATGCGAAATTTCAAGCTAAATATAACTTATGGAGAAAAAAATTACATAAATTCGACACACTAAATTGAATAAGCAGATGTATATGTATGTGTATAGAAATTTTTTTTTTTTTTTTTTTTTTTTTTTTATTTGTATGTGTGTCCACATTAATGGATCCCTATATTATTTCTAATAACCTGTGAATCATTTTTTCTTAATTGCACTTGTTCATTTATTTATATTTTATTTTGTATTTTTTTTTTTTTAAGGGAAAAAAAAAAAAAAAAAAAAAAAAAAAAAAAATTATCATTTGTGAGGTAAAATATATCTACCAAGTGATATCCTTTTGTATAATGTTTATTATTTTTTGTAACATTTTTGAACACTACTTATAAGTTAATAAAATAAAAATGAAATTAAAAATAAATAAAGGGCATTTTGGAGATATAGAATAATTACATTTTAAATGTTTTTTTTCCTGCTCCGAAATGACAATATGTTTATTTCATAGGAGAAGAACAAATATGAAAAAATAAAAAAATAAAAAAATAAAAATAAAAATAATACAACTATGGTATATATGTATGTAAATATTTATTTATGTATATATATGTGTGTATCTATTTATAGCTCCATGGTTGATATCGTTAACATTTTTTTTTTTTTTTTATGGCATTTAAAAATTAATGAATTTATAACACAAAAAAATAATTAATAATAAAATACAAAAAAAATAGCTAATAATAAATAAATTAGTGAAAAAAAAAAAAAAAAAAAAAAAAAAAAAAGTGAAAGGGATTTTTTTTTGTTGTTATTTTGAAGAATAAATTAAATCAATATAATAAAAAAATATATTACATATATATATATATATATATATGTGTGTGTGTGTGTGTGTGTGTGCATTTTTATGTGTATGATTGCAAAGGGCAAAAAAAAAACTTAGGGATATTATTTCTTGTTAGGAGAAATACACTGGGGGGAATTTCCTAAGGTCAGTTGTACTATTATTAGTTAGATCATGTTGATCGATGGATGAAGGACCAAATCTCTTAAAATTAAAAAAGAAATTTTCATCAATTTCCATAATACTTGCTATATTACCACAACGATAACAATAATTTGGAGCTGACCATATGGTTACTAATTTTTTATTAAAAGACCATTTATAACCTTCCATAACTAGTTGATGTGCTCTAGCAATCATATGAATATTATTAATATAACAAAATTTTTCAACAACATCCTGTCCATATAGATGTCCAGCGCCTCTAGGACTTTTAGTCCATCCATTTTGATCATTAGGATCAGACCACATGATATCACATAAAGCTCCATTCCTTGGTATTTCTTGAAATCTATAAATTTTTTTTAATTCATCTATTTTTTCAATAGATGGTGATAATCCTCCATGTATACAAAAATATTTATTTTCAATAATAGCTCCTATACATAAATAATCAAACACATCTGTACAATATTTCCATACATTTATAGATCCATATTTTTTTAAGCATTCATCGTAGAAACCATATATCTCAGATATTTGCCTACTCTCATGATTACCTCGTATTAACGTTAAATGTAATGGATACTTTATTTTTAAAGCCAATAATAATAAAAAGGTTTCTATACTATATTTCCCTCTATCTACATAATCACCCAAAAATATATAATTAACATGTGGTAATTCATTACCTATATTAAATAATTCCTTTAAATCATGAAACTGACCATGTATATCTCCACAGATGATAACAGGAATATCAACATTACGTACATTATCTTCTTTTGATAATAATAATTTTGCTTCACTACATAAACTTCGAACTTCTCTTTCTTCTATCAATTTACACTTCTTTAATATATCAATAACTTTATCTAAATCCTTAGGGTTCATTATTCCCTTTTGTTTTTTTTTTTAACCAAAAAAAAAAAAAAAAAAAAAAAAAAAAAAAAAAAAAATATATATATATATATAAATAAATATATAAATCTAATAGTTATACAAACGTAAACAGCAGGATGTGTTTTAGATATGGGCGAATTAAAAATTGTAATGTACATAAAAAATAAATAAATAAATAAATATATATATATATATATATATATATATATATTTATATAATAAATATATAAGAAGGTAATCCCTTCAGTACCAAACTTGTGCTACACAAGTATTTTTCATGTATAAATAAAAGTATTATCGTTACATAAATGGTATACATATATACATATATATATTTACATTATTGTTTTTTAAAAAGTCTTCACGACTGTAAAATGATATAAATACATATATATATGTGTATTAAAAAAAAAAAAAAAAAAAAAAATGGAAAAAGAAAAAGAAAAAGAAAAGGAAATATGCATATAATTATATATATATATATATATATATTTATATAACACATTACAAAGAAAAAAAAAAAATTATATGTATAATAAATTTTTTTTTTTTGTTAATATATATATATATATATATATATACATCCTTTTAATTTTAATTTTATTTTTACGTTTATTTTTATTTTAATTAAGAATACTATTATCTCCCTCTTCGTATTATCTCTTAATAGTATATATTTTTTTGAAACGAAAAAAAAAATTCATGAAATAAAAATCGTTCCCTATAATAAATAAATATATATATATATATATATATATATATGTATACATTTATATTATATCAAAATGTTAGAACCAGTCCATTTTTAATATAATATTTATATATGCCACACATATAATTTATCATAAAAAAAAAAAAAAAAAAAATATACATATGTATATATATATATATTATATAATACTATATATATATATATATATATATATTTTTTTTTTTTTTTTTTTTTTTTTTTTTTTTGAAAAATGCTCTGGGATAAAGTGTTGCATAAGATTACACCGAAACAACTCAATGTGTGTGGAAAAAGATATATGGCATCATTATACAAAATCGGAAAATGTAACAATGTACCATATATAATTAAAAGTGTTTTTGTTAAAAAGTATAATGAACATAAAAGAACTTATTTACATTTCGCTCGAACGTTACCAGAAGATTATGAATTACCTTTAGATACTTTCCCAGAAAATATTCATGAAATTTTAATGAAAGATAAGAAATCATTGGATTTTATTCAAAGTTATTGGTATTGGAAAATAAGAAGTGAAAGCAATTTGCTAAATTATGAAAAATTAATTAAAAAATCTTACAAACAGCTAGCCATTGATATGGGCATGCAGGTTAAAATATGAAACATGTATATTACACATATATATATATATATATATATATATATATATATGTATGTATCTATGTATGTATTATCATGAGGGTATCACCCTTTTCTATATATGCTAAAATATTTATTTACATATTTAAATATTTATATATATCATATTTCTCATTGTGTCTAACAGATTGCGAACTCGGATAATGAACATATGCTAGCCCTTCTGGAATATTACGAATACCTGAAATCATCTCCATTCGTAGGTCCCTTTGGTACAATCGAGAATCCGGTACTCGTCCCCAGTGTTCATGTAGAAAGAGTTGTTTGTTGCACAGGAGGTACGGGTGAAAATGAACACGTCCCACTTTTTTTTAGATGTAGAGAAGGGTTTTTATATCGTTGTGGAGAATGTGATCAAATATTTATGCATGTTCGTGTGGTTTATTCTTTAGATGATGGTAATGATCCTTTCCCAAACGATCCAGATGTTGATGATGTATTTGATTTAAATCTAATTGAAGAGAATATGCAATTATATAATGATGAGCAATATGTTAGGTGGCCTACAGGCAATGTAACCTATAGACAAATGTTCTTGGAAGGAAAATGGGGAAACCAAAAACCCAACACGTAGATAAACATTATGTGCTCAAATATATATATATATATGTATATGTATACATTTTTTTTTTTTTTTTTAAATATAAATTATGATATATAGAATATATTTTATATCTTTATTTTTATTTATCTTTATATTTTTTTTGTACATACCACATATACAAAACACACACAACGTTTTAATAAATATCATATTGCTTCTGGTTCATATACCCATAATTAGAAAAAAAAAATATATATATATATAATAAATAAATAAATATATATATATATATATGTATATGTGTGTGTGTTTATTATTTACAATTCGCCAATTATATGTATAGTGAACAAGGTAATCATTTCGCTTACCCACCTCACCCCTACGAGGGAAGCATACCCATGGTTCGATACCATTTTTTTTTATTATAAAAATAAAATAAAAATATTATGTCATTGAGAAAATGTAACATATACTCAATTATAACAGTAAAAAAATACATATATATATATATATATATATATATATTTGTTTATTTATTTATATTTTCATGTTGGTCTGTTTTATTTTTTTCTTTTACTCCTCCTTCCCTTTCAAAAAACAGAGACACAATTTATATGCAGTTTCTCTAGATTACTTTGTTTTACAGACAAAGAATAAAAAATAAAATAAAATAATACGTATAGATTAATAAACACATAAATAAATAAATTAATTAATAAATTAATTAATAAATTAATAAATACATAAATATATATATATATATATATATATTTTTTTTTTTTTTTCTATTTATTTATATGCATGTACATATTATTTTTAAACAAGTGATGATATAAGGCATTACTTTATATTGTAGGGCCTTAACATATATATTATATAAAATTCACTTTAGCCTTGTGATATTTCTATAAACGGAATATATATTTTTAGGTTAACTCCTTATTTTGATAAACTTATT
>LT969558.1:1075569-1100569 GCA_900097035.1 Plasmodium blacklocki (nom. inval.)
GATTAACTGCTCACTTAAGACAATAAAAAAAAAAAAAAAAAAAAAAAAAAAATCATGGAAAAAACAAATTAAGAGTCAATCCCCTTTAACTTTTATACATATTATCTTTTTAAATAAAATTAAAATATATATTTTAATAACCTTAATTTTTTTTTTTGTATACTAAAAATATATTTTTTGTTAATATATAATTATATTTGTTTTATATATATATATATATATTAATTTCTTCGTCAAGACAAGTCGCTATTATATAGTACTATATCTAATTTACAATATTTAGATATAATAGTTTATATTTAAAAAAAGATATTACAGAAAAAAAAAATATATATTTTAAATAAATAAATAAATAAATATATATATATATATATATATATATATATCTTTCTACATATGAATATTCAAAAGAACGATCGAAGTATTTTCATTGTATATCGTCAAATATATGTACCTTTTCATATAATAAAGTGTTTAAAAATGGATTCAACATACATATATAGTATATAATATATATTTTAATTTTGTTTTTTTCAGAAGTTTTCATCCACGAGCACGTATGGATTACTAAACATCTCAATGGATTCTTTTACTTCTTTCAACTTTTTTCCTAGTTGTATTTTTTTTTGCTTATCTTTATTATTTTTGTATTCTTCTTTTATATCTTTTAATTGCGAATATAATTCTTTAAGAACATAATTCCTTTCTTCATTTTTCAAGAGACGATATCCTTCGGGGGTATCTAATGAATCCTGGCATACATCTTTTTTTTTCTTTAATATATAATTTGGTAGTTTTCCGAAATTTTTGTGTAACTTTTCATTTTTTTGTTCATTAGTTTTATTTGTTTTAAATTTATCTATAATACTACTTTCTCTTTTAGTTTCATTTGTCGTAAGATCGTCTTCTCTTTTTTCGATTTGTTTTTGGTTATTTTTTATTTCTTCTTCTTCATATTCATCATCTTCTTCGTATTCTTCATATTCATCGCATTCTTCTACATATTCGTCATCTTGTTTATATATTTCTTCATCATGCTCATATTGTTCTTCATCTTGTTCATATTGTTCTTCATCTTGTTCATATTGTTCTTCATCTTGTTCATATTTCTCTTCATCATGTTCATATTGTTCTTCATCATGTTCATTTTCTTCTTGTTCTTCCTCTATATATTCATCTGTATATTCTACGCATTCGTCTTGACTTTGGTTTTCTGGATCTTCGATTTTTTCTTTGTTTCCATGATATTCCTTATTACTGACTTCTTGTTCTTTTTTTTCTTCTTTTTGCTGAGCTTCCAACAAATTTTTAGCTACCTTGGAGGTTACATTTTTATACTTCTTCATTATGAAGGGCTTCTTATTTTTGAGTTCTTCTTGTTTTTCTATCATTTTTTTTTGTAGATTGATAGTTTCTTGTATTCTGATTTTATTTTCCTTCATATAATTTTTTTCATGTTTGCTTCTAATATGAGGAAGTGATTTATTTATGTCTTTTATTTTATTAACAAAGCTGGTTGAAGAGGATTGTTTCTGTGCTATAATTTTTCGTAATATATTATTTTGATTACTTATTACTTTAGTAGCTTTATACAATTCTTTTTCTTCTTTTAATTTTTTTTTTTCTTTTTTTTCCAGAACTCTTCTTACATTTTCACTTACACTTTCTTTGCTCATTTCTTGAAAGAAAGGAAGAAGTAAGAATAAAAATGTATGGACATGTAAACATATATATATGTAAATGTTTATATATATATGTAAATGTTTATATATATAATATATGTGTGTTTTTTCTATGGACAATATCTTATCATGTTATAAAATAAAATACAGCTATTAAATTATATATATTACTTCTTTTATTATTATTAAAAAAATAAAATGTGTGTATATTCTTTTATATACATTTTATTTCTTCTCACCCCTATCACTTTATATATATTAATAAACTTAACAAATGATCTTATTGTAAAAACGAAATTGTTAATTTTATAGATTCTACAATATTGTAATATTCAAGGAAATAAAATTATTATAAATTTACATGTACACATAAATAAACATAAACATAAATATAAACATAAATATAAATATAAACATAAATATAAATATAAACATAAATATAAATATAAACATAAATATAAATATAAACATAAATATAAATATAAATATATGTATATATATATATATATTTTTATATAGATATATTTATTTATTTTTTTTTTTCTTCTTGATTTATAATATTTTATGTATAAAAAATCGAATAAGCATACTTACACATCATAAAAAATAAAACTATTATTTTATTCATAAGGAAATTAATATTTATTTATATATACTTATGTAGAAAAAAAAAAAAGAATTTGTTTGTACAATAAGTATATATAAATATAATAAACTATAATTTTTAAGTACATATATAATATGTATTCATATGTATTTATATATATATATATATATAGACAGAAAAAAAAAAAAATAAATAAATAAATAAATAAATAAATAAATAATAACATATAAATATTTTAATATATCGAAATAATATATTAAAAAATAATGATTTAAAAAAATTATTAAAATTCAATGACATATGATTAATTAACGAGGACTATTTTTATGGATATACAAAATATTTTTCTAAACTAGAAAAAAATAAGTTAATATTATTTATTGTTTATATATATTCATATATATTATTCCTACATATAAATAAATAAATAAATATATATATATATATATATATATATATATATATATATATATAGATATATATATATATATGTTTTCATTTCCTTAATAGAAAAACCTATATATTTTTTATCAGGATTATTTTATTTAATTTTTTTTATAATGGAAAGAAAAGAAGCTATGTTTTACAATGGAGTTGAGGATCCTTATGTCGTAAATTACATATGGCTATACGATAAGGAAGAAAGAATAGAAGAAAAAAAACAGCATGAGAACATTAATATAAACAATAGTAGTACATATAAATCTCAGAAAAAAAAAGATACAAGGAATTATTTTAATAATGATCAAAGACAAATATATAATATGCAAAATAATGAAAAGAGGGAAGATTCTTTGTAATGTAAAATTAAGGATCATTATAAATAAAAAAAAAAAAATAAAAAAAAAAATAAATAAAACAAAACAAAATAAAACAAAATAAAATAAAATAAAATAAAATAAAATAAAATAAAATAAAATAAAACAAAATAAAACAAAACAAAACATAATCAATGTTTATATTATAATGAATATGAAAATTATTATTTTATTTTATCATGAAATATATACTTTTGTATAGGATGGAATGTTCCCTTTTTTTTTTTTTTTTTTTTTTTTTTTATCATTTTAAATGAATATGACGACACTCATATTGTGTTATGTATATATAATTATATAACATAAAAAATGAAGTACTATAAAATTTTAATAATATACATATATATATGTATGAATGTATATATATATGTATGTATATATTTATGTATATATAATCCATATTAAACAACATAGCGTTTACATTTTATAGATTAAGAAAAAAAGATCATATCAGGTATATCATATTTATTATAACATTTTTTTATATTATAATTTTTTTCCTGATAAAGTATATATATATAATCATATATAGTATCCTGATAAACATTAAAAAAATGTTGCATACATTCTTCTTTATTATCTAAAAGAAAACATCTGTCTTCTTTTTTTGTATAAACTTTATTAGACATATTAAAAAAGATTTTCTCGCTATCTATAATCATTTGTAAACAGTGTAAAAAATATTTTGTTCTTCTTAAATTATATATTTTTAAACATTCATCTATTAAATTTATATTTAAACTAAATTTATTTCTGTTGTTAGCTGAGTATAATATACTATATATATATTCTATTCTTATATATTTTATGTGTATAAAAATAGCACATTTTTCTAAAATGTTCAGCTTTTCAAGTCCCTCAAAAAATGAAAAGTAGTTCTTGCTCTTTACTAAAAAATTAAAAGCCACAAATGAGTGAACATACATATTAATAAATAAATATGCATATATATAAAAATATACATATATATAAAAATATACATATATATAAAAATATACACATATATAAAAATATACACATATATAAAAATATACACATATATAAAAATATACACATATATAAAAATATACACATATATAAAAATATACACATATATAAAAATATACACATATATAAAAATATACACATATATAAAAATATACACATATATAAAAATATACACATATATAAAAATATACACATATATAAAAATATACACATATATAAAAATATACACATATATAAAAATATACACATATTTATATATATATATTTTTTTTTTTTTTTTTTTTTTTTTTTTTTCCTTCTCTTTCTTGTTCACTCATAACATTTTTGTATCTTACATTTTTTGGATAATTGCAAGGATGCATTATATTTTTGAAAGGCAGAAAAAAAATCCGAGTATATATTATTAAAGTTGTAGTACGTTTGGAATGTATCATTTTTGCATATGTTTAATAATAGGATACAGGACATTAACAAGTCTAGATTCTCTACATTAATATATTTAAAAGATAGTTTATTTTTTAATATATGATTTATAGTACCATGTGTATTTTTTTTGTCCAATTTATCTTGTGATAATATGATATTTATTTTGTATAATATATCGTAAATAAAATATAAGATGTAACTAGTTACGCTTTCCAAATTTTTTAAGTTATCATCATCATTATAAAGAAATAAGGATTTGTCTTCTTGCACGGTTGATATCTTTTTATAATTTTTATGAATATTTTTCATATTATCACATTTTTTATTATTTTCTTTTATATCTGTATTATTATTATTATTATTATTATTATTATTGTTGTTGTTGTTGTTGTTATAATGGAAGGGGTTAATATATTTTACATAAGAATATAAGAAAAAAGAAAAAATATAATATTTAAAATGAGATACATATAATAAAAATAATTGCTCATTCATATTAATAATTTGTTCATTATGTTTTCTGTTTTCTTCACTTTTGTGTCTTCTACAATTTATTTTCGTGTCATCTTTAATAGACTTCTGGATATCCAAATTTATTTTTTTTTTTTTTGCTATGATTAAATGAAAGAAGTTATCTAATCTTATTCTTTTAAGTTTATCATTAAAAAATATATATGATAATTTATATATGGACAGATTATTATTTACTTGTATAAGTTTATAAAAGGTATTATCTTTTTTAATTTTTTCATTTATATCCTTATCTATATTATACATTTCAATTTGTTCCTTTTCTTTATATATATATAAAAGACAATCGTTAGTATAATTTATATTTTCAAACGTGGCTTCTTTTACACATTCCATATTTTTCATTTTATTGTCGAGACACCAATTTTTCTTATTTTTTTTTTCATGTTCTTCTAAATTATTAAATTTATAACCTTCCTTTGTTTTTTCTGTAAAATAATTATAAATATCTTGGGAAACACAATATTCCTTCTTTTCATTATTATTACTATATTCAAATTTATTACTATAATGAGAAATATTATCCTTATCAGTATTATGCTCATTCATTTTATTAAGATATCTTCTTAAACCTTTCAAAAAGAAATCAAAATTATCTATTCTAGTGTTATATAAAAAATTATTTTTTACATGTTCACACTTTATTAATATATCCACATATTTTTCATATTCAACGTGATATAAAGAATTATCATCGTCAATCCTTCTTTTCAATGATATAACATAATGAAAGAAAATATAGAATATGTCTTTTAAATATACATATAACAAATAAAAATTGTTTAAACGTAAAGCCTCTAAGCTCCTTAGATTAGTCACATCCTCGATATTAATGTTTCTTGTATAACTCTACAAAAATATAAATAAGAAAATATAAAAAAAAAAAAATATATATATATATATATATGTATATTTATATATATATATATATATATATATATATTTTATTTTTTTGTGTTATTACCTCAACTTTTATGTTATTGTTTTCCAGAACCGACTTTAAGTGAATTTCATTTGACACACAAAAAGTATCTACAATTTTAATTTTTATTTCATCATCATTTTTTCTTTGAATCATTTTTTTTTCTTTTTTTTTTTTTCATTCATATAAGTATATACATATGTGATATATTTTATATATTCATAGAAACCTAAAAAAAGAAATACAACCTAATATAAGCATATAAGATATATATATATATATATATATATATAATATATATATGTATATTCATTTATATTTATAAGAATAATTATTTTTTTATTATATAATATATATATATATATATATGTATAATTTTTAAAAAGCTCTAAGTAGATACAAAAAAAAAAAAAATAATAATAAAATAAATAATATTATAAATTCATAAAAATATGTATTTAATGCGGTAAATAAAAAAAGAATAGTCACAGGATATATAAAATATAAAAATATTATATTATATATATATATATATATATATATATAACTATATTTAGGTATGATAATTTTATATTATAATCATTTAAAACATATTCTTTAATAGAGAAAAAGAAAAAAAAAAAAAAAAAATTAAAAAATTAAATATATTATTATATATACCATACATATGCATATGCATATATATTTATTTCTTCAACAAAATGAAAATGTGAATCATTAACTTCTTATATGTTCGAGAAAAATAATATCAATTATGATGCATAAAAGAAAGAAAAAAAAAAAAAAAAAAGAGAGAGAGAGAAAAAAAAAAAAGATATATTAATCATGTAATTCTTTTGTATTTTTATATTAGTTCTATTAAATATTCTATCTTTTCTTTTTATTTATATATTTATGTATTTATTTTTTTTTTTTAATGTATTTATCTTATATTTCATAGTTGAGAAAATAATACATATATTTTTTTTTTCTTCACCTATAATGGAAGAAAAGGGGAAATGTAAAAAAATAATGGAATCACCGTATTCCATAGAATTGTACTAACAAATATAAAAAAAAATATATATACATGAATATAAAAAAAGAATTTTATATTAACTTTGTCAGCATATATATATTTATTTATTTATTTATTTATTTATTTATATGTATGTCATTTTCATTTGTTTATGGAAATGTAAAATCGCTTTCTTCTTTTTTATATAGGGAACCCCTAAATCATGAAAAAAGTGGCACTATACTGAAAACTCTCTTAGAGTAATAAAAAAAATAATAATAATAATTACAATACATATATATATATATATATATATATAATCGGTTTAGATAAATCATATCAAAATATTATTTATTTTATTTTTTTAAATAAGAATTATCAGTTCCAATATATCCCTAGAGTTTTTAATATTTACGCATGATGAAATTGTACAACATTTGGAAGATCAACAGCTAGATGCTCTTATATTAATAAGGACTGTTCAGTAAATAACAATAAAAAATATATATATATATATATATATATTATATGTGTGTTTTTTATTTTATATTTTTTATTTTTTTATTACTCGAAGGTATGAAAAATATTACAAGCATATACCTATAATAGCTGCCTTAAAAAAAATCAATTTTGTCTTACTAGAAGAAAAGTAAATGTTTAATTTTATTTTAAAATGAAAAAATAATTATATATATCTTTGAATGTGTCAACATATTTTCCTAAGTCAATCACATAAAATAAAAAAGAAAAAAACATATAAATAAATAAATAAATATATATATATATATATATATTTTTTTTTTTATTGTAGCTATTTCGATACGATAGAATTTAACTCCATACCTTATAAAAATTATATAGGAATAAAAAAAAGAGATAAGGAGAATAATACTTGTTCCTCTCCCATATATGAAAGAATGGATTATTTGATTTCTTTAATTAACTCTTATCATAATCCGATAAATATACCTTATTTGTTTAACGATCCGCGTAATTATATATACAAAAATATATAAATATAAGTATATATATATATATGTAATGACAATTTGTAAGCACACATATGTATATATTAATTTATATATGTAATATTTTTTTTCAGATTATATTAATACAAAATTTAGGGTGGAAAAAATTAGTGCGAAACCATACAACCGTAATTTATCAAGAAAAGAAAAAAAAAAAATTAGGAAATCCTTGAAAAAGGATAATAAGAAAATATAAAATATTCCACTTGAAATATAATATTCTTTATTTTTTAGTTTTTATTTTATATATTTATTTAATTATTTGTTTTTGTTTTTGTTTTTGTTTTTTTTTTTTTGTTTGTTTATACAAAATAAATATCTTTTAAAAATATTGAATATATATTTATGTTTAAATTTGATCATTTATTAGATTAAGACATTTTCTTTTTTCATCATTATATGAACTCTGTTATATATATTTATTTTTTTTGTTTTTTATAAATATATTTATATATTGTTTAAAAAGATTCATATATATACAAATTATAAATATATTATATATATATTATATATATATATATATGTGTGTGTATTTTTTTATGATTAACTGTTCTTATATTATGTTAATTATTTATAATGAACCCTAAAAATAAATATTATTTTTATGTTATTATAATAAATTAAAATTATACAAAATTAGTATTTTTATATTTTGATTTTTCAAATGATAAAATATTTTTTAAAGTACTTCAAAAAAAATATATACGAAAAAAAAAAAAAAAAAATAGGATAAGTGATTCTTTTTTTTTTTTTCTTTTTTTTATGAATTGTTCATAAAATTCAATGTATTTTTACCTGAACAGTCATAAAAAAGAAAATATACATATATACATATATATATATATATATATAATAATTAAACAAATGCGTAATTAAGTATATAAACAAAAAATAATATAAAGATATAAAAGCATATATTAAAAATATCTACACAACTAAAACATATACATATATTATATATATATATATATATACATATATATATATAATATATATGTATAATTTTTTTTTTTTAAATGGATAAGGATGATTCTTATGAGAGTGGGGATAGTGTTGAGGGAAGTTTAATTGGGGAAAAGAATTTGCACACAGGCGATTTATCGAATAGCTGTTTTTATACATTTTCCAGTGAAGTATTTAAATTAAGTGTTATATCATATTATTTTTGGATTGGTTTTTGTTATATAATAGGATCTATAACATTGATAAGTGGTTACCATAGTTCGTCTTTACGTATACAAGATCAAATTGTTTGTGCTGGATCCTCAAATGTATATGTGTTTTGTTCTTTATGGTTTTTAATAGGAATAATTTGTATAATTACTTGTATTGGTTATACAGTTACTATTGATGAAGAGAATAATAAAATATATGATCAGAATTCGGCTATATTTATTCATATTTTAGGAATTTTATGTAAAACCATACCAACTATTATAAGGATTATTCATATTTTTAATTTATTCCAGTTATATTTATTAACTATAGATATTATGTTTTTACCAGAATGTAATTCTTTTCCTGTGCGCTTCATTTTATTTATCATACATATATTGTGGTGGTTTATAGTTTTCTTTGGAATTATTTCGAGAAAAAAAATATTCTTGCCTCCTCACTTATATAAGCCTATAACGAATGATGCTGGGTTTGTTGCCTACGTAAACAATGTGCTTCACTCCTTCGGTTTATGAACAGAAATGGGGGGACAAAAATCATGTAGGTGAATATATACACACATATATTATATATACATAAATGTGTATATATATATATATATATAAATATATATATATTTATATATATTTATATATTTATACATATTTATTTTTTTTCTTTTATTTTATTTTATCTTTTTTTTTTTTTTTTTTTTATTTGTTGATTCTTGCGTATAATAACCATGTGACAATTTAATTATATATAGCTTTTTCCATTTTAATATTTTATTTTTTATTATGTTTATTTTTATTATTTTGTTTATTTTTTTTATTTTGTTTATTTTTTTTATTTTTTTTATTTTTATTTTTTTGTTCTTTATTTTTTATGCTTTCCCATTTCATACGGGATTTATCCTTTTTGGTCTGCATATTTTTGTGCCTCTTCTTAAGACTTTTTTCATTCTAAAAAGAAAAATAAGATATACATAAAAAAAAATAAAACATACTTGTATATATAAATATAATAAATAAAGTTACATGAATATACATATATAACATAAATATATTATTTTATGATATATTATTTTGTATATTTACATAAACTTTTTGTCCTTGTGATTTCAGAATAGCTTTTTGTACTTTAAGTATATGTTCTGCTTTTTGTTTTTCCTCAGAATTCAATTTACTTAATAATTCTTTTTCCCTTTTTAATTTTCTATACCAGAAAAAAAAAAAAAAAAAAAAAAAAAATATACATATATATAAACATATAAATATAGAAATATATATATATATATATGTATGTATGTACATTTATATTTTTATTGCTCAAAGTTTACTTTGTATTTTTTTTTATTTGAATTATTTTTGGAAGGTTCTTTTTTGTCGTTTTATTTAAGTCTGGGATATTTCCTATAACCAAATCTTCGTCCTTATCATTTGGCTTGATCTTTGAAAGAGAAAAGTTTATATATAATGTATGGTATAAATACATTTGTAATGTTTATAAAGACATAAAAAAGGAATAGGTAAATGTATATAATATGTACATATATATATATATATATATATATATATATATATATATATATTGTTCACTTCATTTTAATTAAGTAATATTATATTAAATTATATTATATTATATAAATTATAATATGAAAAAAATATACCAACACAGTCGTATGATATATTATATGCCATATGTTTATTTGCAATTGCCTATTTTTGTTCATACCTTTTTTTTATTCATTTTATTTTTCACTTTTACTAAAGCTTTGGATTGTTTGTTATTTTTATATTTCTTGTTTATTTGAGACATATTTTAATTATAAATTTTTAAAAAAAAGAAAAAAGAAAAGAAGAGTAATAAAATAATAAATAAAAATATTGTTAGCAAGCTTTTCCTCCTTTCTGTTTTTTTTTTTTTTTTTTATTTAATAAAATACGATTTTATAAAATTTCAAATACATAAAAATGTAAATATATACATATATATATATATATATATATATAAAGATAATATTATTATGTTTTTATTCCGTATTATGTCAAAAAAATTATTTTTTATTTTATATATATTAATATGTAATATCATTTTGCTTTCCCCAAGGCTTAACAACAAAAAAAAAAAAATATATATATATAATATATATATATATATATATATATATATATATATATATGTATATAATATTATAATAATAAAAAGGTGTTTGATTTATGAGGAAAAAAAAATATTTTACATTTTATATATATTTTTTTATATTTACATTATTCTTTTATTTTAATGAGAACTTGAAAATATTTTGTAGATATAATTAAATAAATAAATATATATATATCTATATATATGTATCTATATGCAATGTATGTATATTTTTATTTTGAATTAGAAGAATATGCTTATTAATTTTGTCATTTTAATTTTTCCATATATTTATAAATGTTATATATTCAAATATTTTATTTATTCATTTTATATTTCTTTTGTTAACATAAAAATTTCAAAAAATAAGAAATAAGGTTTTTCAACGAATAAAATATATATTATATATATATATATATATTATATATATTATATAAGGATTTTTTTTAAATATCAACAACAACAACAACAAAAAAAAAAAAAAAAAAAAAAAATTTATATAAAATAAAATAAATACTTATATAAAATAAAATTTTTTGACATACATATAAATATATTATAATATTTATTTTCATATAGATTTTGCAATGTTGGGTACTGCTTGTGATAACTTGAAATGTTCCATAAGTCCTTTAAATGTAAAATATAAAAGAGAAATAGTTAACATAAGTGTAACAGATTGTAATGTATATCCTTTTTTGATTAATCTATCCTTTTTTAATTCTTTAAATTTATTATCAAGTTTTCTTGCATTTATTAAATTCTTATCATTTTTAAAATAATCATTATTAAATATATCATTTAATATATTATTTTTGTACATTTCAAGAATTTTTTCTGTCTCAACCTTAAAAACAGCGTTATCTAAATCTAGCTCAATCTCGCCATTGTAAAATTCTGGAGGTACCAACATAATGAAAATTGTAAGGTCAATACAAAAAAATATAACACATAAAATATATATATTATATATATATATATATATTATATATATGTTTTTTTTTTTAATTTTGTCACACTTGGAAAGAGAAAGAAATATTTAAATACACAACACCAAAAAAAAAAAAAAAAAAAAAATTATACATACATAAATATATATATATATATATATTGTAAATTATGAATTAATAAATTATCCTATACAATGACAAAAATACACATCCTAATAAAAAAAAAAAAAATTTATTTTTTATTCATTTTCATAACACCATATTCAAGTATTAAAAAACATATTAATATATATTATATAATGTACTAAAAAACATAAAATAAATTTTATAAATTTATATATATTAACTATTTATCTCTAAGATATAGCTAATAATAATATATATGTATATATAAATAAAAATATATATATATATATATATATATATATATTTTTTTTGTCTTTCTTTTCTTTTTGATGTAATTAGAAATTTATATATTTATAGAAATATGATAAATGATAGATACATGTATATATATATATATATATATATATATATATATATATATATATATACATATATATTTGATATATGTGTATATATTTTGATATATGTGTATATATTTTGATATATGTGTATATATTTTGATATATTGTATATATATTTGATATATATTTTTTTGTATATATATATATACAAAATAGAAACAATCATAAAGAACAGTATAATAAATAAAGAATATTGAAATATAAGAATTTCTTTTTCTTTTAAATATATTTTTATTATTTAAAAATAACACGTTTTAATAAAGAACGTAATTAGATATAATTCATTTAGTTTAATAATAAAATAAGAAAATGTTATAAGAAATAAAAATGTATTATTTATATATAATGAACAAATAAAAATAACAATATAAAATAAGGGGGGGAAAAAAATTAAATGATAAATATAAATATATATATATATATATATTATATATGTATATCCTTTTTTTTTTAATGTATTAATAATATATCATATATTTAAATATATATTATATATATATATATATTACAAATAAACAGACTAATAGCAAATAAATATATATATATATATATATATATATTTTATAATGTGCAACTAGTTTTCCTAATTTTACTATATTTAATATAAAAAAAAATAAAAAAAAAAATAAAAAAAAAAATAAAAAAAAAAAAAATACATATATATATATATATATATAAATAAACTCTAAATCTAGATCTATCTATCCATATACATTTATATATATATATATATATATATATGTATTTTTTTATTTTTTTTTTTTAATATTTCCTATGAATATTATTATATACATATATATATTTTTTAAAATATCATATTATATGTCATATATATGTGAATTTTGTTTTTCTATGATCCTTTCTTTATGCTTCTTGTATAATATTTTTTTTATTATGAGAAAAAAAAAGGAACATAGAAAAATAAAGCTCAACAAGGAAAAAATAAAAAATAAAAAATAAAATATATACATATATATATATATATATATATATTTACTAATTATATATATCTAATAATGATAAAAAATAATTATCATTATTCACAAAAAAATAATAATATATGTATAATATTTTTAAAATATAAAGATATATATAATATATATATATATATAATATGTATTATATATATATGTAAATATTTATGGGCGTATTACAATATCTTATTGACATTTTATAGTGTATACATGCAATACAACGTAAAATAATAGGAATCTCTGTAAAAAAAAAAAAAATATATATATAATATATATATAAATATATTTATTTATATATTTATTTATTTATATAAAACAATTAAATACTTTTAATAATAAGATATTATTATATATATTTTTTTTTAATAATATATTTTTAATGTAAAAAATAATTTATTATATGATATTTTACCTGTAATAATATTGTATATATATATATATATATATATATATATATATATATATATAATATATTGATTTCCATTTAATTGTTATAAAATAAAAGTGAAGTTATAAGGATCATATAAAGTATAATTATATGCACACATATATATTATTATATTTTAATATTTTTTAAGATTTCCTTATTCATATTTATATATAAATTTTTATTTGTTCACATATATGTGCTAGGTGTTCATATGTAGTATGATTAAATATTTTGTCATGCTTTATAATATCATAATTTTGCTTCAAGTTTTGATAAGAAGATATTATAAAAAAATAATTATGTTTACTTATATAAATGTGTTGAGTTGTAACATATTGCATAATTCGATTTAATAAAATAGTGATGTCTTCCATATGAAACACATTTTTATATTTATAAAAAACAAATAATTTTGTTAATGTTTTTAAGAGTTTTAGTTTATTTCTCTCATTTAAATTATCTATACAATTAGTTTTTATTTCAACAAGGTGTTTAAAAAAATAAGAAAAGATATTATCATGATACTGCTGATAATATGTACATATTGTTTCTTCTGCATATGAGGGTATAATTGTTAAAGAATTATTTATATCATGTTTGTTAACTGTTTTTTTATTTGGTATAATGTCATTTGTTTCTAGAACATATGATAAGTATTTATAATAATACAAAGATATATTAAAGTAAGAAATTGTATTAAGAAAGTCTATGATATGGTCATCACTTACAACAATGTGTTGTATAATATTATTTTTATGTAAATAAAAAAAAGATATAATATTTTGTAATAAGCTCACAATTAATTTGTATGTTTCTAAAGGAATATATGTATTATCATTCATTTGATTATTTATATTATTATGATTAATATTATATATTATGGACAAATAATATTGTAAGGACATATCATAAGGATGCTTTAACATTAGGTGTTTTGCTATATTATAAAAATATACAGAAAGAGAAAAAAATATATTTTTTATATTATTTAGAAATATTAATATATCAAAACATTCTTTTATATAATCAAAAAAATTATAATAAATTGATAAAAGAGTTTTAAAAATTGAATGAGTTAATTTATAATAGATATTATTAACAATATTTGTATCTTGTATATATGAATTTATAACATTCTCATTATTATATGATGAATATATATTTTTTGTTTTTGATAACATATTCTTTTTTTCATTTAATATAAAATAAAATAATGAATTAAAATATTTTTTAGAGCATTTCATATGTATATTATCTGTATATAATTTAGATGGGGATGTTGATATATCGTTTAAGATATCATCATTTAAATAGTAAGAGTTGGTTATTATTTTATAAAGATATGATAATATATATTTCTTTTCTTTTGAATTATTATTATAAGAATTTAAAATAACATAAACTTTCATATAATAAAAAGATAAGGTACGTAAGATATATTCATTTATATCATAATGTTCTTCTATAGTTGTATCATACTTAAATGATAATGAAATGCTTTGTCCATATTTATTTATAAAATAAATAATATCTATAATAAATTTCAAAGGGATATTTTGTATTGTTATTTTTTTATAATTATATAAGAATGTATTTAATTTGTTATCATTATGGATAAATATATTCTTTATATCTTCTTTTGTTAAATTAATCACACAGTCTTTTTCATCTCCTCTATAATATATGCCATAATACATTTTATCATTCTCTATATTATATGTTGTATGACTCATATAATCATATATATCTTTTTTATAAAATAATTTCACATCTTCATATGCATTAACTGCTTCACAGTCCATATGTACCAAACATGAAAACGTGATATCACCATCTTTGGAATTTAATTTATATTCTGGAACTTTCTCATATTTTAATAATTCATATAAATCATATTTATTGTAAAATGGAAAAAGAAAATATCGATTGATATTTTTAACAATACTAAAAAAAAAAAGGAACTTTAGTACTTTAATATTTGCATTTATAATATGTTTGTTAAAAGGTTTCTTTTTTTTCATTTCCTCTTGATAAAGAGTGTTTCTTTTGTCTTCACTTTTAAATATTTCTTCTTTGTGATAACAAGGATGAGAGGGTTCAAACGTAGTACATTTTTTTATATCACCATATGTTTTGATATCATATATATTATTATCACATATATTATTATTACATATATTATTATTACATATATTATTATTACATATATTATTATTACATATATTATTATTACATATATTATTATTACATATATTATTATTACATATATTATTATTACATATATTATTATTACATATATTATTATTACATATATTATTATTACATATATTATTATTACATATATTATTATTACATATATTATTATTACATATTTTTATATCACATATTTTTATATCACATATTTTTATATCACATATATTATCATCATGCATTTTTGGCAAGCCCATATTATTACACCGTGTGATATATTTAAATAAATGCATATTCCACATTTCAACACCCAAAGAATTGAGAGCAGAAATAAGTTTATTTAACTGTTCTATATTAAACCTTGAAGGTGTTATATTTTGTTTGGGACTCTTTAGAATGAGTCTTAATTGTTGTGGTGTTTGTATATCAGTATAGTTGTTTAATAGACATGAAAAACTTTGTAATATTTTAAAAAATAAATTTTCATTTTCTCTGTTCGTCAAAAAACAAAAACATTGAAATGGGATCAGTGCGAAATCTATTTTGTTTTTATAAAAATTTATATGATACTTTGTAAAAAATAACATTAAAGAATTATTAATAAATATATTATTTTGAAGACATATATTTAGGAATATCAAATCGTATGTTACATTGTAGTTATTATGCTTTAAAGGTATATTCTTTGTGCATGTAGAATCATAATTATTGTTATATATCATAAAGTTGTAATCACTCTTACTTTTTTTTCTATTTTCTTTTAAATTACATTTAGATAAATGGGTTCCTTGTATATTATAAAAATACATCAATAGAAGATGAATTACATCTTCATAATTGTTTTTAAAAGTTCCGTATATTTTTAATAATATTAAAGTTTGTAGAATATTTAAATCATGTATCTGTAATAAGATATTTTGTATAAACTTATTTAATAATTCAAAAGGTAAGAAATTATAAAAATAAAAAAAACATAAAATGAATATGCTTTCTTTTATATTAAAAGATACACTGATAAATTCTACTCTATTTAATATATGATAAATAAAATATTCATTATAATTTTTTTTATTATAATTCTCAAATTTTTTTATTTCTTTATCTTTATCATATTTAAAATTTATAATATGTTTTAATAATATATCTTCTTCAAAATAATTAATTGAATTTTTTTTTTTTTCTTCTCCACCTTCTAATTCTTTTAAATTATAACCTTGAGACTGTAAATGAATAGCATCCTTTTGATTTTTTTTTACAAAATCGAAATTATTTAAATTAAGCAGATCCCATTTATTATAATTATTATATTTAATATTATCATTATTATTATTATTATTATATTTAATATTATCATTATTATTATTATCTATATGACACATGTTAATATCATTTGTCCCTAGTACCTTGTCTATATATCCATACAGTACATGTAAAATTTGATATTTATTTAAAAATTGAATAGGTTTATTTCTTCCTAAATCGTTTATATAAACATTTTTATTTAAATCTAATGTATATATATAATTCCAATAATTATGATCATTATACATATTAAAATATTTTATGTCATCATTTGAATAGTATGTATCGTTTTGCATATCCCATTTGAGCCGTGGATCTTCTTCATCGAATAATTTATTATAATTATTATTCTTTTTCAACATTTCCAGAACATGCTCATTTTCAAAAAGATCATAATAATTGTTTATATGATATATATCAATGATAGGTGTATTTCTATTCTTTTGATATTTATCAATAGTTTTTACGTGGTAATAATCATAAAAACTATTATTCTTATTTATATTATTCATTTTATCATTTATGCTGTTGTTTTCAAATGCTGTTGTTTCCAACTTATCTATTACATGTACACTATTATTTGCTACATTTTTATAAGAAATTTTTTGCATATGCCATTTATTACAATAATTTATACATTCATCTATCAAATATGTATCATTAATTTTTTTATTTACATTTTTTACATAACCTTTATTATTCAAATTAAACATATTCCATATATCCTCTTTTTTATTCATATATATTGAAGCCTTCATAACATCATCATAGCAATCATATTTAAAACATTCTTCTTTTTTAAGGTTTATTTCTTCTTCTTCTTCTTCATCATCCTTTCCTTTTATCATTTCTTTTTTTTTTCTGTTTCTTTCTCTTTCTCTTTCTTTTCTTATCATATAATTTAATTTATCAATATCTATATCATCTTCATTTTTACAAGTATCCTTTTTTTTTTTTATTTTGTGATATTCTTCATTCCATCTTTTACATTTCTTTACATTTGTATCAACATCATTAACGCTGCAACTTTTAAATGCTACCCAGTATAAAGGAATCGTTTTTTTTTTTTTTACTTTTTTGTTTATTAGTAATTTGTACAAAGGGTATATAACACTATGTAAATGCATTTAAAGAAAACAATTTATATATTAACATATATAGAAAAATTACAAACAGAAGAAGCTTAAAAAAAATAAAATAAAATAAAAAATATATATATGTATATGTATATATATATATATATATATATATATATATATATTTTTTTTTTTTTTTTTTTTTTTTTATGGTATACTATGCCTTGACAAAAGATGAAGAACATACAATTTTTCTGTGAGCATAAGCTTAAATGATAATTTCTTTTATTCTTAAAAATTTTTATTCTTCAAATATAATTCATCTCTTAAGAATATATAAAAAATATAATATGTTTATGGTATATATATATATATATATATATATATATATATATATATGTGTATATGTAATATATGTATATATAATATGTATATATAATATGTATATAAAAATATTATATATTTTAATGCATACTATACACATACGGGAATAAAATCAACATCTTAAAAAATAAAATGAAATGAAAATAACTTAGAAACTAGTATGGTATATATATATATATATATATATATATATATATTTTATTTTATTTTATTTTTTTTTTTTTTTGTGAATGAGGGAATTTTTAAAATATGTAACCACTCTACCCTATAACTTTATATGTCATACATATTATGTAAATATTTTGAAGTATGACAATTTATATATTTTTCATAGAGAAAAAAATATGGACACAAAATATAAAAAGGTGTTCTTATTTCTTTGGGCTTTTATAATATTTCGGTTTTATAATGTTATTAACATAGGGTATTTATTTATATATTTTAAATATGTGTATAAATAAATAAATAAATAAATATATATATATATATATATATATATATATATTTTTTTTTTTTTTTTTTTTTTTTTTTTTTTTTTTTTTTTTTCTTCATTTCCTTGAAACTTAAAATATAAATTTTATAATAATAAACAAATATAAAAATATATATTATATTTTTTTTGTGTCAGTATAAAAAATATATATTCTTATATATGTAATATCTAGGCACACCTATATACATATATTTATTCCCTTAAGGGTATCGCTATATATATATATATATATATATATATATATATATATATATATATTATCTATAAGATGAGTTTTTATTTAAATACGAAACATGTCAGATACCATATGGGAGAGCATGAGTACTCATCGGATTTCTCCTTTAACGACATGACCAAAAGAGGGAATGATGCTTTTAATTTGTTTTCTTTCAGCGACACAGAAGCAAAAGAGGAGAAAAGAAGATGTCTTATAGATATAAAAAACGGAAAGATATTGAAAAATAGAAAAGTGAAAAAATGTGCTAAACGATTAAGAAAGCTTGTACAACTATGCACCATAAAATCCAATGCTAATGATATTACAGTTGAAGATGAACTTAAAAATTATGATAAGAATGATGAAAAAAAATATTTTTGTTTTGATGACAAGAATGATAAGAACGATAAAATATTCACTTTTGTAAATTATGAATATGTACAAATTTTGAAGAAGATAAAAGAATTAAACACGTGTTCCATATGCTTTTTAAGTAGAAAAACAGAAGATGCATCAAAGATGGTAGATGATTTGTATCATAAGGAAGAGGTAAAAAAGGAAAGAGAAGGACAAAAAGAGAAAAATGAAGGAGATAGTAATGATCATGATTATTGTGATGATAAGAAGAAATTAAAAGTGCTCCTAGAAACATTCGATAAAGAGAAAATACCTGCATGTAGTTCGAAAGAGTATTTTACAAATATAACAAAAGAATATAGATTATATAGCAAAAAATACAAAATAATTAATATGGTATATGTAAAACAAGATAATGAGGGGAGTTCTCAAAAAATTAATAAAAAAAAAAAAAAGAATTCAATTAAAAGAAAAATACAAAAAATATATATATGTCCAAAGGAAACACTCTTTAATCCTTTTTTTAATAATTTTATAACATATGAACATGGAATAAAATTAGAAAGACATCTAACTAAAAACTTATGTCATCGAAATATTGTTTTAATGGATTCCTTCTTTTTTTTTCATAATTATATTGTTACAATGTATCCCTTTGGAGGTTATCCTTTAATGATGTGGTGTAAAGAAAATGGAAAATTTGTCTTAGGAAATGAAGAAAGAAAAAAAAAACAAATTATGAATATATCTGAATTTATAGGACAATATCATGGTGATCCCTATGTGTTCAAAGATCATATGAATTCGAATGATTTTATCAGGAGTATAAATAATACAAATGAATCAGATGTTCTTTTTAATAATACAGAGTATGTAAATGAAGTGAATAACCAAGAAGAAAACAAATTTGAATCTTATGATAAAAGGAATATCTCTACGAATTATTTTCATGTTCCACATGAGAACGAAAATGTTTTAAATATTCCTACCGTTTTTCCACACATCATTGATAATAATTATTATAATGGTATACCTCAAGGAATAATCAGGAATATAAGAGGCATAAAACGAAATGAAATATGTGATATAGAAAAAATGAATAAAGATATGAAAACGTTAAAAAGAAGATTAAAGATTATAAAAGAGAATAAAACAAAAACAAAAAAAAAATTAATAAACAAGAAAAATGACAAAATGAACAACCAAATGAACAACCAAACGAACAACCGAATGAACAACCGAATGAACAAAAAAAAATATGCTTATGTATATCCTCAATATCTGATAGCTGAAATATTAAGACAATTATTAAATGTTTGCTTATATTTATATAGAAAAAAATTATTTCACAGTGATATAAAACCATCAAATATTGTTATAAAGAACGTTGAGAAGAAACATATGGATATAATTCGTTATTGTAAAAGAAATAAAATGTGGTATTTATATAAAAGAGGGGAAATTATAAAAAGAAAAGTTTGTATAAAATTAATTGATTTCGAATATTGTCAAATAATAAATCATAAAAATGGTTTAGTTAAATCAGGTGGAACAACATCATTATTTAAACCTTTAGAAGATTTTAAAAATAAAAAAATTTTTCCTCTACCTAAACTTGTATGGATAATAGGTATAACCATATTTATTTTATTAACAGGTACCCATCCCTTTAGTAAAATTAATAATGATGTTCATATTTATTTTATTCTATCTAATAATGAATTCCATATAAACAGAAAATTAAAGAAATATAATTATCTTTCTCAATCATGCAAAGACTTATTAAAAAAAATGTTAACATTAAATTATAATAATAGAATATCATTCATCCACATCTTTACTCACTCGTTTACTCTTTTTGGATAAGTCCTTACACATTTATTATATATGTGTATAAATATATATATATGTATATATATATGTAGTATAATAAATAAGAAAAATAGAGATATAAATAAATATACATATTAATTTATATATATTAAAATATATTCTATATTATAATATGTTATATTATATATATATATATATATATATATATATATATATATATACTTTTATTTTTAATTTTAATCTTTTTTTTTTTTTTTTTTTTTTTCGTGTTCCCAAAACATAAAAAGGTAAAATTTATGGTTAGATTTATTATATACAGAAAAATAATAACATCTCAAAAAGTTATAGATATATATAAATTTAAATATATATATATATATATATATTAGAAATATGTTATATGTATAATATTGTTATAAAAAGAGTTTAAGTTAACATACAGAAAAAAATATATCACTAATAAAATGTATATAATATATCGGAATATAATTAAATACAATGTTATATACATAGAAATATAATATATGATGAATATATATATTAATATATATATATATATATATATATATATAATAATAATAATAATAATAATATATTATAATTATTTCCTTTTTACATATGAAATAAAATATAATGAAACAAGAATTTTTTTACTTTTCTATATTTTTTCAAATATGATTAAAAAAAAAAAAAAAATCTAACTTTTTTTTTTTTTTTTGTTTTTTTTGTTTTTTTTATCTCTATATTTTTTTATAAATTTTTTCCGCATTTAAAAAACTATTAATTTTGATTATGTATATAAAAAAAAAAATATATATATATATATATATTTTTGTATGAATAATTATTTTATATTTTTGTTATGTTATGTGGACTCTAATAAAAATTATAATTCATTAGTAAGAACCTATGAATTATTTTTTATTCAATGTATTTTTTTTTAATACAAATTAAAATATTTTGTTTTTTTTTATTAGGAGTTTGTATTATTTATAAATTATTCTTACATTGATTCGTATAAATAAATATATATATATATTATATATATATCTTTATTTACATATTTATATGTGGTATAGTTTCTTTAATTTTATGTTTTCCATATACCATTTATATATCATTATATTTTCCTTATATCGTGATGAATAATATTTATCCTCTGGTTATATGTGGTCCATCGGGTGTAGGTAAAGGGACTTTAATAAAGAAACTGTTAAATGAATTCCCAAATAATTTTTATTTTTCCGTAAGTTGTACAACAAGAAAAAAGAGAGAAAAAGAAAAAGAAGGTGTGGATTATTATTTTATTGATAAGAATATGTTTGAAGATAAATTAAAAACAAATGATTTTTTAGAATATGATAATTATGCTAATAATTTTTATGGAACGTTAAAAAGTGAGTATGATAAAGCTAAAGAACAAAATAAAATCTGCTTATTTGAAATGAATATTAATGGTGTTAAACAATTGAAAAAATCAACACATATAAAAAAGGCATTATATATATTTGTTAAACCTCCAAGTACTGATATACTCTTAAGTAGATTATTAACAAGAAATACAGAAAACCAAGAACAAATACAAAAACGTATGGAACAATTAAATAGTGAATTACATGAAGCAAATTTATTAAATTTTAATTTATCTATTATTAATGATGATTTAACATTAACATATCAACAGCTAAAAAATTATTTGCTTAATTCATACATTCACTTGAATAATTATACAAATAATTAAAAATATGTCATATATATATAATATAATATATTATATATATAATATATATATATATAATTATTTATTATTGTTATTTTTTTTAATATATAAAATAATGCACGTCATCTATAAATATAATAATAATATATTATATATATATATATATATATATGGGTATAATTTTTTTTTTTAATATTTTATTTTTAAACTATTAAATGATTTTATTATTCATATAATTTGTTTATTTATTTATTCATGTATTTTATTTTATTTTATTGTATTTTATTTATTTATTATTTTTTTTTTTTTTTATTTTAATTATAAGGAAAAAAATATTATATATCCTCAAACAAATTTATATATATATATATATATATATATTATTTATTTATTTATTTTTTTATTTATGATTTAAAAAAAACATCAATTAAAAGAATTACTTTCCTATTGTTCTATATAAAAAGAATATGGAGAAAAAAAAGAAGGAAAGTACTATAAAAATATCTCTTAATATAAATACGAAACTTAACGAATCTTATTTGGATGAGAAAAATGATATAATAAATGAGGCACCCATTAAGAACAATAACAAGGAAATTATACATTCCCTGTAAAAATAAAAATATATACATATGAATATATATATATATATATATATATTTATATGATAATAATATTATTATTATATCAAATTTTATCGAAGAAAATAATATAATATTTATGTATAATTTTTTTTTTTTTTTTTTTTAAACATCTTTAGTCATGTATAATTATAACTAGCTCAATATATACATACATACATACATATATATGTGTATTTTTTTATTTTTTAAAGGAACCTTATTGAAAACATTCGACAAGGGACATTCGACTACAAGGATCTCAGAGAAGTTTATTTTATGAACGACAATGATTTGTTCAGCATGTTAAATGATAAAAAGAAAGCCTCAGAAGAAAAGGGGAAAGGTAAAGAAGACCCACATAATAATAATATTGATAATAAGAAGTGTAATAATGATAATGTTGATGATAAAAATAAAAATTTATGTAATAGTAATAATAATAATAATAATAATGAAAATGATTTAAATATTCAAAATGAAGGTGATAAGAATTATAATTTTAATAAAAACAATGACACTAATATATTTGTTGTTGATAATGATGTAGATAAAGTATGTATTATTCGTTTCCCGTTTTCCGTTTCAAAAGATATCAAAAAATATTTATTAAAAAAAAATTTAGATAT
>LT969558.1:1105569-1110569 GCA_900097035.1 Plasmodium blacklocki (nom. inval.)
ATTTTTATAAATTCATATTTTAGTTTATAAAGAAAATATTTCTATGTTATTTTTCCCTTTTAATGAGAATCAAGAAAAACGATAAAAGTTAAAAGATATTATTTTTATATGGATATGATTTTTTATTCATATGTTTTATAAAGATTTAAAAGTAATTTAAAATATATTTATATTTATATTATTTTATATACATTATAATTATCATTTTATATATATTTTTTTTTATAAAAGTTGCAAGTTTTTTTCATAGTGTTATTTTATATGTATAATTATATATATATATATATATTATATTATATATATTTATATATTTTATATTATATATATAATATTATATTTTATTGTAATTCATATTAGTAATTAAAGATATAAAAAGAAGAAAAAAAAAAAGATCATACTCTTACAAAATTGTAACATAAATTTTAAGTATATTATACAAATATACATTTATATTGTATATATATATATATATATATATATATATATATATATATATATATATATATTTATATATATATATATATTTATATATATATATATATTTATATATTATATTACAAATAGTTTAAATATATTTTAAAGGTAGATATATATTTGTAGATTTTTTTAAAGTGCCTATTTTTATTTTAATGCATGAATATTTCTCTAAATATATATATTATTCTACCTAAGTTTTGTTTTATGTAAATAATTTTTTTTTTTTTTTTTTTTTTTTTTGATAAAAAAAAATTTAAATAATAGATATATATAAAAAAAAACAAAAAAAAAAAAAAAAATATATTATATATATATATATATATATATATATATGTTTATATACATATTTACAAAATGAGCATAAAAAATAAGATAGATATGAGTTTAGATGAACTCATAGAAAAGGAAAATATAAAAGCTAATTTAAAAACCAATGAAAAAAAGACGGTAAATAAATTTATTGAAAAAAATACAGGTATGTAGGTATATATAACACTTATGAAAAAAACATATGAACAAATAAATATAAATGTGTAAAATTATTAACATACATATATATATATATATATATATATATATATATATATATATATATATGCGCATAATAATATGCAATTTTTGATTTGTGTTATATATTCAATTATTTTTTTGTGTTATATGATTTATGTTTTGTGTTTAATTTTATTTTATTTATTTTTATAGGTCAGAAATTTTTGCATAGTATAATAATATCTAATGTGAATAGCAAAAATTTAGAACTTTATAAAAAAGAGTTTAGTAAATTTGGGAAGATATATAATATTTATCATGATAATGAAAAAAAAATAACGTAAGTTTTTTTCCTTTTTTTTTTTTCTTCTTTTTTTTTTTTTTTTTTTTTTTTTTTCTTGCACTCTTTATATTACCTAGTATGATAATATTGTATGATAGATGATTTTTTTTCCTTTGTTAAATTGTCTTATTTTACATTTATGTATATTTTTAGGTATGTTAAATATGATAATAAAAATTCCTGCGATACAGCAATAAGCACAATGAATAACCAGACTATTGATGGAGATACAATAACGATTATATTGGTATAAAAAATAAAAGAAAAATGAAAAACATTATATAAAATATATATAGAAATTTATATATATATATATATATATATATATATATTTATTTATTTATTTATATGTAATCCTTTTTTTGTTTACCTTTTTGTAGGGTAAAAAGATCATAGATAAAAAAAATTCGAAAAATATCAACCAGAATAATGTTGTTATGAATAATAATAACAGTATGCATAATAGTATGCATAATAATATGCATAATAATAAAATTATCCAACCATTTAAAATGTCCATGTACAATCCTAATGCATACCCCCCACATCCATTTTATATGAATAATAATTTTGCACCATACAATAATATACCACCAACAAATGCTTACCAAAATAATTTCTATGATAAAAATATGGCACTATATAATAATTCTACGAAAAATATATACGGTAAGAAGAAAAAGACAAAAAAGGAATATGACAAATAATATGTGTACAAGGGTGAATATTAAATATATATATATATATATTTATATGTTTTTTTTTTTTTTTTTTTTTTTTTTTTATAGATACTCATAAAAATAATACCATAATAGTAACCAACGTACCTACATATTTAAACGCCGAAGATATCTTTTCAGCTTTCCAAGAAACGGGAAAAATTATCGACGTGCAAATACTTATGAATGAAAAGGTAAAAACTTACGAAATTGGCTCATTTTGCACTTTATCAAATATGTATAATATATATATATATATATATTTTTTTTTTTTTTTTTTTTAACAGAGAAAATTAACTGGGATTGTCAGCATTGAATATGAAAAGAACGAATCCGCATCAGATGCTGTCAGAATGTATGACGGAGGTTTCTTAAATGATAATAGAATTAGGGTATTTTTAGATTGTCGTTAAAATTTTTCGTATTTTTAAAATGATATAATTTAAAAGGAAGGGGAAAAAAAAAAAAATTAAATAAATATGGAAAAAAATATGTTTTTAATTCAACTTATTAATAAAGTAATATCATAAATATGAAATTATTTTAATTTTTGATTACTTATCTTTATATATATTTGAACAATTCTTTTTTTTTTTTTTTTTTTTTTTTTTTAAATTAAGACACAGTGACGCAAAAAAAAAAAAAAAAAGAAAAAAAAAAAAAAAAAAAAAAAAAAAAAGGAAAACAAAAAGGAATTTTCTTCTTTTTTTTTTTTTTTTTTTTTTTTTATATAAATAAATATATATAAATATATATATAACATATATATATGATAGATAGATACAAAATGGAGTGACATACTTTCAAATCCTTTTTGTGATTACAATTTATTGAAGTTAATAATATATATATATATTTATATTTATTTTTATATATAATTCCCTAATATGAGTATTTATTGTTCCATATATAATATAGAAAAGAAAAATAATATATTTTTTTTTTTTATAATGTGAATTGTATATAATATAATATAATCATATATATTTATTTTATCTTTTGTAATTTTTTTTTTTTCCCCTTCTATATTATAATAAGTAGTATTAGATATATATATATATATATATATAATTCATTATTCTCATTAGTATGTTGTATATGTTAAATATTTTGTAGTTTTTTTTTTTTTTTTTTTTTTTTTTTTTTTTTTTATTATTAATTAATTAAACCCAAATATATAATAATATTTATGTAATATTAAAGATTAATTAAAAGAAGCAAACATCTTTAACGAGAAGCATTACAAATGCGATGAAATTATTAATATATATATATATGTATATGATGAAAACCACTGATCATTATATTTATGTAATTACTTCATAGAAAATATCAGTTTTGTATGCAATACATTTTTGTAGTAAATGTTATGGTAGAGCACATATATTCATTTATTAATTAGAAATATAAAAGTATATCTTTTATATTATTTTACCCTACTTTATTATATATATATATATATATGAGAAATTAATTTTAACTTAGAATTATGGTTTTATACATGTATATATTAACTGTCATTCGACTATATCATTACATTATTATTTTTTTTTTTATTTTATTATTTTTTTTTTTTTTGTATTTTATTTCTTGGTGTATTTTAAATTGGCGTGTTTGTTCATATTTTTACCTGAACAAATTCTAGCTATTTTGTTGATTATCTTTATTTTTTTTTTATGAACGTTAATATTTTTTTTTTTTTTTTTTTTTTTGTGTGTGAATAGATAGAATAAGTATAATTTTTATAAAATAAATATATGTTTAAAAAATGTTGATAATAATACTTATAGAATAAATGTGAGCTTTATAAAATAGCTACATATATATATTCAGGATTTGGAAAAACAATTATGAACAAAAAATATAAATATAAATAAACAAATATATACATATATATAATATATATATATATATATATCTTTATTTCGTTGGGGAATAGTTTTGAAAGGATGAAAAAAATACGGGAAATAATAAGTGAATTTATAAATTTAAGGAGTAGACTAAGAAGGCATAAGAAGAAAAAAAAAAATGAGGATGATTATGCATCCATTTATTTAAATGAGGAAACCTATTATTATGAAAAGAGAAACTTGTACAATTTATATAAAATAATAAAATGTTATTACTATCTACTGACTCATAATATTAAACGTGAAAAGTGGAAAAGAATATATAAAGAGGAAAAGAAGCAAAAAGGAGAAAAGAAGCAAAAGGGAGAAAAGAAACAAAAAGGAGAAAAGAAAAAGTGTAAAAATAAGAAAACGTTGATAGTTGAAGAAGAAAAAAAAGTCCTGTTAAAAAAAAAAATACAAAAACAATATATCCATAAAATAAAAAATTATATTATAATGAATCGACATATCCATGCTTTCAAATTTTTATTGGAAGAATATATTTATATGAACAAATATAATGATCTCATTAATGGGAAAAAAATAGAAATAAAAATAACGAAAAGACGACAAAAACAAAATAAAAGAAAGAGAAATATACGAATTAGTATGGATAAAAATGTCCTCTTTAATAAATTCATTTCATATATAATACAATTTATATATGATATATTAGTAACAAATGATATAACATATAGTATGTGTTCAAATAGTAATTTTTTTTCTTTTTTTCAAAAGATGCAAATGAATAAGTATGAATTATCAAATGATGTAAATAATATGAATAATTCAAGTATATTAACCATCATAAGTAAAAACGAAAAAAAAAAAAAAAAAAAAAAAAAAAAAAAAAAAAAAGGAGTAACCAATCTATTATATAAAAATAATAACCATATGGTTTATAACGATTTAAATTCACAATATTATTATAATTCATTCATGTTAAAAACAATTGATCCAAATTTGTTGTATGTAATTGACAATGATTTTGATTTAATCAAGATTTTATTTTTCTTTCAAGTACCTCATTTGTTTATTATGTATGTGTACATTATAATATGTAATAAGAATAAGAACATT
>LT969558.1:1115569-1138069 GCA_900097035.1 Plasmodium blacklocki (nom. inval.)
ATATTATGAAATTACAACTCTTTTTCACTATGGCCTTTAAGGATTGCAACGTCAACCAAAGTAACACAAAGAAAAGAAATAATAAATATGTACATCTGTATATGTGTCCATATGTGTATATTTATATGCACATAAATAAACAAACAAACAATTATATATATATATATATATATATATATATATATTATATATATATATATTTTTTTTTTTTTTTTTTCCTTTCCAGATTTCACCGAGAATTCCAAGAAGTTGTGGTTTGATCTCTTATATGCTTACGACAAATTTGGATGTATGAAAAAAATAGGATAAAATGAAAAATATATATATATATATATATATATATATGTGTGTGTATATATTTATATTTATTTGCTTATTTATTTTTTAGGGTTCTATGTCCACCCCAATGAAGTAATTAACAGTATTAATAAATCTGATTTTGTTAGACATGTTTTAGGTATGAATTATGTTGTATATTTTATGCTAATATAGCTTTTTTTTTATTTATTTGAAGCATATACAATATGTATGTATTTATTCATATATATATATATATATATATATATATATATATTTTTTTTTTTTTTTTTTTTTCTTTCTTAAATATAGTGAGCAGAAATTTTATTTTAAAAAACAATGATCAACTTACATTTTTGGAAACACAAGTTGCCAAGATAGTTGAAATAATAAATTTATCTTTGGAAGTAGACAAATCACAAGATTCTTTAGACTTTTCCATACCTAGGGATTTCTTCAATCATAAAAATGGTTATCATGTGATGAATGACGACAAATTAAAATTATTGACAAGTTATGAATATATTGATTCTATTGCAAATAACTACTTTTTCCTTAGTGAATATAAAAATGATGTTTTCAGAACTGGAAATAACTTTAAATTATATTTCAACCTTCCAAATATATACAGTTTAGCATATCAATTATTTAATGAATTAGCTATTAACATTAATGTTATTACTAATGTACCTTTAAAAAAATATTTAAAATATAATGCAAGTTATGCTTATTTTACTTTAATGAATATGATCGGAAAAAATCATGATATCTACTCAAAGGGTTCTCGTTATATTTATGCATCATATGTTTTAGGATTAGGTAATAAAAAAAATAAAATAAAATAAAAAAAAAAAAAAAAAAAAAAAAAAAAAAATGCAAAATAATTATTATTTACTAATATTTCATATATATATATCATATATGTGTGTGTATATATATTAATTTATTTTTTATTTTATAGTTTTCTTCATTGAATCCCACATCGATATTGCTCGTTTGAAACCAAAAGATTTCTTTTTTATGAAACAGTCCTTACCAATTATAGATCATGTATATCACAAAGATCTTAAAACATTGAAAAAGAATTGTACTTTATTAACAGAATTTATGAAAATTAACAAAAACTCACAAAATTATGAATTAACACACACCGAAGAAATGATTAAAATATTAGGTTTATTAGTTGTCATGTTATGGGCAAAAGAAGGAAAGAAATCGGTATATTATGATGATGATGTTAGTTTATATAGAAAATTAATGGTCAGCTGTGTTTTCAATGGAGGTAATCAAGAATAAAACATATATATATATATATATATATATATATATATATGTACATATGTGTGTTTTATCTTTTTTATATTTTTCTTTTATTTGTTCATATTTTTTTTTTTTTTTTTTTTTTTTTTGTAGGAGAAACCATTCAAGAAAAATTGGCTAACAACATTGAGAAGTCATGTAATATTTCTCAATACGGTATAAAATCTAAATATTTAAAAGACATTATTGATATAAACTTAAGTATACACAAATGGAATCCAGCTGAAATTGAAAAATTAGCCTATTCCCTTGTTTTATCTTGTAAGATGCAACAATTGATGTATAAACCATTGAACGTTGAGAAATTAGCTTTAGAAGATTATTACAAATTACCTTTAGCCCCAGATATGATAAAGACATATCACTGTTATAAATTAGGAAAACAAGCAGCTAAATTATTAGAATCTATCATTTTAAAGAAAAAGTTCGTAAGATTTAGAGTTAATGATGCTATTGATGTATATGATTTCTTTTATATAAAGAAAGTTATATCTAGTCGTATTAAGAAAGAATATAAAGAATTTTTACAAGACAAAAGAGCATTTGAAAAGAAAGAACTTCAAACAATTTTAAACAACAGTCCTTTCTCAGAAGAGCAAACAATGAAATTAATAAATAGTTATGAATGTCACTGGTTTACTAGTTACGAAAATTTCAGAATCTTATGGATGCACGCATCAAGTAAATATCAGATCATTTAAAAAAATAAATAAATAAATAAATAAATAAAGATATATCTAGAATATTATATATTATATATATATATATATATATATATATATATATATATGTATATGTGTAAGTATCCATTTATGGTTCATTATTTTTTATACCTTTAATATTTTTTTTTTTTTTTTTTTGTAATTCTTTCCTATAGGTAACTTGGGTACTGGTACTTACTTAAAGAATTTCTTCTCCGAATTGTGGCAAAATATTCGTTTCTTATTTAAAAGTAAACTTAAGATTCGTGATATGGAATATTTTTCAGGTAATTTACAAGTCCTATCTTTTTATTTATAATATGATTAATTTTAATAGTATCAAAAACATATGATATATATATATATATATGTACACATATTTTTTTTTTTTTAGGTGAAATATCACAAATGAACTTGTTAGATTACTACTCTCCTATGGTACATTCCGAATCTCACTGTCAAGAAAAGATGCAGGTTTTATTTATAACATTAAGAGATAACAAAGAAGAAAATCGTAGTGAAATAGCTCAGAAAGTTAAGAGTGCATATTACCAATGTAAACTTGATTACTATAAGAATCATCATAGCGATTTTATCCACAGAATACATCCAAATGATTTCTTAAATAGGAAAGTGTTTGTCTTAAAACAACCATATTATCTTATGAGTAATATTCCTTTAAATAGCCCAAAGAAAGTATTACGTTTATTCGTAACTGAAGGTACATTAGAATATTTATTATTAGATAAGATTAATATTCCAGAATGTTTTGGACCATGTACTAAACTACATTTTAACAGAGTAGTTATTAAAGAATCAAAACCAAGAATATATGATATGACCATAAATAATGCTTTAGTTCCAGAAATACAACCATATAACAGAAGAAAACATATTACTGTCTATATAAATGAAGCATATATTAAGAATATTGTTTCAGATACATTAACCCATGAAGAAATAAAAAGACATGATATCGAAAAAGGTCATATCAAAATATGTATGGGAAAAAGCACATACCTTACAGAACCTATCTTAACTGAAGAACATTTCAATTTAACTCACAAACCAGTATATGATTTTTCTAGTGTAAAACATAATTTGAAAGTTTTCCATATGAAAAATGAACATTTAGTATCGGAGGATCCCAACGATGACTGTTTCATCAACTACCCATTGGCAACTATCAATTTAGGTAAACCCATGAAAAAATATAATAAATAAATAAAAGTGTACATATATATGCTTTATATATATTACATCAATAAAAATTTTCGAATATGATTCGATGTTAATATTCTTTATATTTATTCTTTTAACCATTACATTATTTATTATTTTTTTTTTTTTTCTCAGATATAACTGATCCATACAAAGAAATCAGTGAAGACTTAATCAAAAACTTGTATATCTTAAAAAGTAGTTAAACTTTAAAAATATATATATATATATATATATATATATATATATATATAAGGAGAACACACTGTTTTTATATACATATAAAGCTATGTATAAACTTGTGAAAATATATATATATATATATATATATATATATATAATATATGTGTATAATTTTTAAATATTATATTATTGTCTTTCAAAAAAAAAAAAAAAAAAATAAATAAATAATACATATAATAATATATATAATCTTTAAAATGGCATATGTCAAAAGGAATTTTTCATTCTATTTAAGGTATCAATTTTTTTATTTAATATATCAATTTTGCTATCCTACAAGAAAATTATACATATTAATGATGAAAAAATAACACGTTAATGTATGAGAAATATTCATAATATATATACATATATATATATATATATATATATATATATATATTTTTTTTTTTTTTTTTTTTTCTTTTCTTTTTTCTTTTTTTTCATTAAGATTTCTTGTATATTTTTTGCAACATAAATGTTTCGTGTATTTTTTTTAATTTTTTCCTGATCCAACACCTTTTTTGGTTTACCTTAATTTTTAAAAGTTTTTCTAAATTAAAAATTTTATACTTTAATATTTTAATAATTTCATCATTATGATAGTTCTCAGAATTCTATGAAAAATAAAAAGTGAAGAACGTCATTTTAGAAAATCAAGTTACAAAATAATGATGATGCTATTAAATGTAAATAAATAAATATATATATATATATATTTTATTTTATATGGTACACTTTCATAAAGGTCATTTTCTTTTGTAGGAATATTATTGTTATCACTTGAGTTTTGTTCATTATTATTTTCCGTATTATTTAAATTATCCTCTTCTTCTTTAATTTCATTTTGAAATTTAAATAATTGTTTTTTAAAAGTAATGAGAACTTTTTCTACTCCCAAACATTTAGAATTAACAATTTCTTCGACATTTTTTTTATCAATTTTAAAATCCAATCTTTTAAAAACTTTTTCATTTAAAGTATTCCAATTATATCTTTTTTGATTTATCGAATTAGCTTTACTATAATTATGTAATTCAACAAATCTAGGCAAACAAGAATTCACTAATTCTGCCATTAATACACCATCCGAAAAATCTCTATTGACATTTTTTATTTTACGTGATAATGTAAAATTATTTAACCATTCATGTAATTCATTTAACTCGTCTTCTCTTACTTTAGATACAATTTTTACTAATTCATTTTTACTCATTTTTATATGAAGAAAATATATATATATATATATATATATATATATTTTCTATTTTACTTGAAAATATTTTATAAAGAAGGAAATATTTTTTTTTTCCTATTCAAAAGTTACATAATTGTTTTATCTATATATAATATATATGTAATATATTATATATATATTCCAAATAAAAAAGAAAAAGACAAATATATACATCCATATTATATATATATATGCATATGACCTTATTTTCTTATTTTTTTGATGGAATATTTTATCTTTCTCAAAACAATAAAAAGCGAATTTAGACAAGCATACTAAAAAAATAATATACATATATATATATAGATATATGTGTTTTTTTTTTTTTTTTGTTTTGAGGAAGGGTTAAAAATTTTAATATTTTATCTTTTATCATTCGTATGATAAATTTCTACAATTTGTTATCTCAAAAATTATAAAACAAAACAATTTATACAATAAGAATAAATATAGCACTAAAATATTTCACATAATTAAACTCTAACAAATTTATGAGAAATTTATGATGAACTGTATAAATGTATATGTAAAATATATATATATATATATATATATATATACATACATATATATAGGGGACAATATAATATGACTTATTGTTGATATTTAAGCATAACTATTATGTATAAAATGTCATATATATATATTTATATTTTTTTTTTTAATGTAAGATAAGTTCTTCATTTTATGAAAAGATTAATTATCCTTACATTTTTATATATAATATATAAATATGTACTATATATTAAATGTACATATATATATATATATATATATATATTTATGTTTTATTTTTTCTTATAAGCATAGAGAATATTCTTTTTTTCTCCTTGGCTCTTTATATCGCCTATGATGAATTATTGCCCCTGCTGATGTACAAGCACCACATGGAGCAGAAGAAGCAGGATAAATAAAACATTTTGAATTGTCATATTTATTATCAGTTGCAGCTTCTTTGATTTTGTCTATATAATCTTTAGCTATTATTAATTCATTATTTTTTTCTAAAGATATATCTATATTCCTTTTTTTGCTGGATTCAAATTGACGTAATATTTCTTGTTGTGCTTCGTATGCATTCTCAACATTCTCATTCCATTCATTTAATTTTTTATCATTTTGAAGAATTTGTTGTTCTTTTACAGCATGATGAAATAAAATGTTTTTTTCATATTTATACATTGCTTCTTCTAAAGCTTTACCTTGTTGTTCCTGTGATGATTTCATTTGTTCTATCCATTTTGTTTGATCTTCCGTATAAGTGTCTGATATTTTCTTTAAGAATATGATTACAAGTTCTTTCATTTCATCAAGTGTCAGCATGCTTTCGCCACAACATTTTAATTTGTACATTAATTTTTTTATGCTCAAATAATTGGATACATGTTTCAAATCAAGCGTTCCTAAAAATATTTAAATAAAATGCATATATATATATATATATATATATATAAATACATTCGCACATTTTTTTTTATTTTTCATGTCCTATGGAACATTCATAAAAGGTCATAATAAACAACTCACAAATAAATATAATACATATATTTACGCATATACATGTATGTTTCCTTTTTTTTTTTGTGTGTACCATTTTCGTCAACAAATCTACAGACATATTCCATAAAACCACATTGCATTAAAAAGTGTCTTAGTATCATTTCTACAGTTTTGTACGGTAATTTTCCCTGCTTGGATATATCATGACATGCAAAAACCATGTCTAGTTGTTGTTCAAGACCTGGATACGTAGCATAGATATTTTGTTTTTCTATTTCATCTTCTTTTGATGATATTTGTCCCATCTTTTGTTTTTAAATACTTACAAGCACGATTAATTTTTATGTACTATTAAAAGTGATAAATAATATATGAACAAAGAAAAGAACAAATATATAATAATAAAAAATATGTATATATATATATATATATATATATATATATATATATATAAAGATATATAAACGAATATATAATCAATCAATTATATTACAAAAATAAAATAAATTTTTTTATTTTTACAAAATTACAACTGACGTCATAAGCAGAAGTGTCTTAAATAAATAAATATATATATATATATATATATATATATATATTTATTTATTTAATTATTTAATAAAATTGTGCTTTCACGAACACGAAATCGAAACAAACAGAAATATAAAAAAAGAAAAGAAATATATACATATATATATATATATATATATATATATATATATATTTAAAGAAAAACGATTCTTAAAATGATTTCATTTAAAAAAGGATTTTATACCGCACTTTAGAGCATTTAAAAAAATAGGGAAAATAAGAAATTATTATAAAATTATAGGATATAATTAAACATATTATAATATTTAAAAAAAGAAAAGAAAAGAAAAGAAAAAGTAAAAGTAAAAGAAAAAACCTTACCTGTTCATGTAAGTAGCTATACAAAAAATAAAAAAAAATAAAATATACATGAATATTTTAAATACTACCTCATTTATTACCTTTTATTCATATATTACTATATTAAAAAATTAAAAATAACATCATAATAATAAACATTAACATATATTTAAAAAAAACAAAATTATAAAAAGTTATTTGATATTCTTTTTCTATGGAAAGTTTAGAGTATATAAATTATATCTCTAATAAAAACTTCCTTATTTCCATTTTAGCTATTTTTTTTTTTTTTTTTTATAACAATGTTCCTATTTTACATGAACTGTTCATTCGAATTTATGAAAGCTTTTACACTTAAAAAACAAAAAAAAAAAAAAAAAAAAGGAAATAGAAGAGAACATTATATAAATTATATTATATGTGTGTATTTTATTTTTTATTTTTTTCTTATTAATAGGATCTGATGTTGATACATGTCTACATGTTGTTTATTTTTTAATATAGAAATAAGGATATTCCTGTTGATGAACTAAATTGCAAAGAAATATTTTTGATAATTTTTCTTATATATGATATGTAATAATTAATATATGTTGAGTAAATTTAAATTTTTTAAAAGGATAAGAAATACAAAAAAAAAAATATTAAAAATTAAAAAGTAAAAATTAAAAAATTAAATATAAATTTAATAGGTTTTTATACCAAATAAACAATATAATATATTTTTACAAGTGTGTATTATATGAAAAAAATATATATAATATATATATATATATATATCAATTCAATGTATTTTCATAGTTCTACATTATCATATAATATTATTTATTGTTTTTTTTTTTTTTTTTTTTTTTTTTTTTTTTTTTCAAAGAAATAATTTAAGAATGATCTTTCTCATCATCCAAATTTTTATTAACATATACATCGTATGTTTCTATGGATGAAAAAGTGCTTGATAAAATTTCGTCCATATTAGTAAAATATTTTCTGTTTATGGATACTTGTGGAATATCCATATCTTTATTTAATATGGATAGTAATATGTAATTAAATGCATCAATTCTTTTAAAATAATCATAATGGACATAATTTGTAATATTGAAAAAATGTATTGTTATTCCTTTGTTATATAATAATTTACATTCATGCGGATTTAAATAATCTACTTGATTGGTAAATATTATATTACTATTTAAAGCACTTATTGTAAATATATATTTTTTTAGAATATTAATATCAATATTTATATTAGGATAAATAAGAATAGTTTTAATTCCAAGCTTATTAGTTATATTATGAACATGTTCAGGAATATTCATATCTATTGAAAAAAGCGAAATTTGTTTCTCCATAGATTCCTTAGTAATATGAAATTCTTCTAATTTCTTTTGAATAATACTTTGATTAAAATTATCTTTTGATAAAAATATTAATATGGAATATTTTTGCATTATAAGCAATTTTAAAAATGGAAGTATTTGTATAATATCATGTGTAAAAATAGCTATATAATTTTCCTTTATAACATTTTTTATAACACTTAAACATATATATGATTCATAAAATAGTCGAAAAGTAGCACATAGGAATTCATCATTCTTCATTTTTATATTTGTATATTCAATAACATCATGGTATGGTACTAATATATTGTCCTTATGAATTTTACTATTTAATGTAAATATTCCAATTACATCCTTTCCTTTTAATATATTATTAAAATTATTTCCGACATATAGCACTTTGCCTATAAATACACTTCCAATCAGATTTTTCAATTTCGATGTATATATATCATTATCATCTTTTTGTGTTTCATTTATGTCATCATCATTACAAAATTTTTCTTCGATTTTATTTGTACAAAAATTGGAACAACCAAATGATATAAATTTTACCAAAACACATATGTGTGAATCTTTATAGTTCATATTTTAAAAAAATCAAAATATAAAAATTAAACAGATTGAGAAGAACCTTTACTTAATAATATATATTTTAGGTTGTATAATATCCTTGGTATGGAACGAATATAATTGGTACAAATGAAAAAAAAAAAAAATCATATATATGTATATATATATATATATATATATATATATATATAATATAATAATTTAAATATTATACACGTATATTTATCGTAAAAAAGTATAATTCCATGTATGCATATTTTATAATTATTTATTGTTCTTATATATTATTAAATATATATCTGCTTTTGTTTTATTTTTTTCTGATTATTTATTCCTTTATATTTCCTACTTTGTATAATTCTAAATGGAACTTTTTAATTATATATATATATATATATATATATATATATTTTTATATACACATAAAAAATTGCTATTCTTTTTTAATAGGTATATTTTCATAATTGTTACAATCATAATCACTCAATATTTTTAATAATTTATTTTTTTCCTCAGCTAATTTATTTTCTCTTATATTTATGTTTTGTTCTCTTTTATTTCTAATCATATATTGAAAATCTATTAAAAAGGTCCCTATACTGATTGTTAAGGACATTAACAAAACTAAAGGAATACCAGAAGAAAATAATTTATATCTTCTATCAATAACACCTAGTCTATATTTAGTTCTTATATATTTCTTCTTAACATAATTTCTTAATATGTTCATTTTATTTGCAAATCATAAATATATGTGTAACATATATATTATATATATATATATATTATTTCATATTATGTATACTTTTATTTTTTTTTTTAATTATAAATACATTTTATTATATAAAAAATTTACAAATAAAATCATTATAAAAATCTTATTCTTTCAACAAAATAATATATATATATATATATATATATATATATAACATTTTGTATTAAATGAACAAAATTAAATATATGAATATATTAATTTCACTTTTCAAATATGGGAAAAAAAAAAAAAAAAAAAAATTATAATGTCATCATATATAATGTGATATTATTACTAATAATATATCATTAAAATATTTATATTATCTTTATGTTTAGGGAAATATATATATATATTTTGGTAAAATACACCTAATAATATTTTTATATTACAGAAATAGTCTCTAATTATTAAATTTATATTTTCCCTTCTTGTTTTAAATATCAATACACAACATATTTCACACTATTTGTTTTATGTTTTTTATCACGTGAAAAATGACAATATATATATATATTTATGTTTATTAGTATTTAATTTTTACTATTATCATTAATTGTTCTTTTTTTCTTTTATCTTTTAAAAGTACATATATTTATACATATTGTAATTCTTTTTACAAAAGATGTAAAAACAATCACATGTTTTTATTTTATCATTTTTAATATTACTTTATTTGTTTCATTTTATTTAAAAAAAAAAAAAGAAAAAACGTTTCTCTTTTTAAAAATGAGCTTACTTAAAATTGTATTTGTTTTTATGTCATTTTGGTTTTCTTATTGTTATTCATATATGAATATTAAGAGATATCCAAATAAAGTTTTGAATTCAAGTGAATCAAAATTTTATGATCATAACTATGATAAAAACTCTATCCTAAATAATTTGTTTAAAAGAAATAAATTATATTACATATATCCTAGTAAGGAAAAATAATAGACCATAAAAAAAAATAAAATAAAAAAGAAATATAATTAAACATTTTTGTTGTGTTTATAAATATATACATATCACATATATATTATATATGTATTTTTTTTATATTTTTTTTTTTTACCTATGTTTTGTAGAACAAAATCTATTAATTAAGAATAAACAAATTTACAATATACCAAGGGCAAAAACAGCCATTTCCCTCTTTAAAGGTTTTTAATTTTTTTTTTTCTTTTTTTTTATTTATAGCTAGCCACTTTGATATTTTCCCTATTGTCTATATATATAATATATTTTCATTAATTAATATTCTTTTTTAATAGATATAAATATGTCTAATTTTTTTCCTGGTTTTAGGACCATCTTTAACACAAAGTAATTCATATATTTATATAGAAAAATAATAAATATGTTAAAATTGTGCATATATATATATATATATATATATTTCTTTTATGTGAAACATAAATGTATTTTTTTTTTGGTTTGGAAAGATTTTTATTTGACCCTTTGTACAGTTCGCATAAAGATATTATCATAAAAAATATAAAGACCATACAATTATTGCAACAGTAATATTGATATATGAAATATATATGTTCCTTTTCAACATATTTTATATATTCATTTTATTTTTTATTATTTTTATTTTTTTCCCCTATAGAGGTAATTACGTAAAAAGCATTTTCATATTTGGGGCCTCCTGTTTTACAATTTTTATTATAACCAAACTTCTTTTGATGCTGAGAAGATTTTTCCAGAACCAATATAAAATGGTATGAATATAAACATTTAATAAATAAGTATACAAAAATATCACCTAATTCATTTTTTTTATTTTTTTTTTTTTTGTTATATTTAGATAAGTGAACAAGAAATAGAGCTTATGGGAAAATATGAAAATCCACACATTGAATTTAAAGATTAATATAGACATAATGACAGAATAAATAAATAAATAAATAAATAAATATATATATATATATATATATATATATATATATTTTTTTTTGTGAACATAAAAATAAATAAATATAAATGTTTATGTAACAATTTTATTTTATCAGTATATTTAATATGATGTTTTATTATTTTATTTTATTTTATTTCTTATTGTTTTAAAAAGTACATAGGTGTATATACATAACTATGTCTATATTTGGACATTCATTTGAATACACATTTAAATATTTTTTGGTAATTTTTGTTTATTTTACAAACTCTCATATTATCAACTATATATTATTTTGTATTCCTAAAATGCAAATATCAACATTAGATAATAATATCAATTTTGTTAAATAAAAAAGAAGACATGATTATTAGTATTGTTTTTCTAATGTGTTAATATAAAAATTGTTATTCTTTTTTTTGTTGTTGTTATTGTTGTTTTTTATTTTTTTGTTTATTTTAAAATAAAGGAAAATATACATTTATTTAAATAATTAAAAACATTTTTTAATATTATAAATTGTGATATGCGTTAAACAGCAACCAATTTTATATATTGTATATCTTTGTTTAATTTTTTTATAAAAAGAAGAAAAACAAAAAAAATCTATAAATAATTAATTTTATGTATTAAATTGCAATTATTTTAATTTATTTATATATTTTCTTATATTTTTATATATATTTTTTTTTTTTTTTTTTCATTCTCATCTTTTTTTTGTTTCCGTATCATAAGGAACTGTCTCTAAAAAAAAATGTCCAAAGATGAAAAAATGATAATAGAGGTTCTAAAGGAAAAAATCGAAAAGACCAAATTACACGTTTTAACATTTGCTACTCATGAACAAGGATATTTTAAAACCTTAAAAGAAAGTTGCAAAATTTTAAATATCGATTTAAAGGTATTAGGAATGGGAATAAAATGGAAAGGTTTTATAGAGAAATTGATTAAGGTAAAAGAATATTTAAAATTATGTAACGATAAAGATATAATTCTTTTTGTAGATGGTTTTGATACATTTTTTGTTCAACCAGCAAATGTAATTATTGAAAGATATCTTATGAATTATGACAATTTTTTTGTTTGTACTAGTGAAGGTGCATATTCAAGTAATATCCTTTTTTTACGTATTATTGAAAAAATGCATTTGGTTTTTCACAATAGTATCTTTAAATATAATGATAATATCGAATGGGATTCTTTACACATAAAAGAAAAATATAAAAATTTCAAATTTTTTCATAATAATTTAAATCTATTAAATTCAGGTGGTTGGATAAGCAATGTTTTCTTAGCAAAAAAGGTTCTACAATATATACCTTCCTTTATTGATAATGATCAAGTGTTTTTAACAAATTTATATTTGGATTGTAATTATTTATTGAAATTACAAGAAAAACAATCATTAAATGATACACATAGTAAAAGTGATTTAAATTTCAATGCTCAAAATAATTTGAAATATTATAATAAAATTATAATTGATAATCATAATATCATTTTCCATTTATTCAGAGGTAAACGTAATTTAATGTTGCTAGATTATAGCGACTGTGTAAATCATTTCCCTTTTAAGCCTTTGATTAATATGTATAACATTCAAGGAGATGAAGAAATTAAAAAATATAATGATATAAATGGTAAAAATGTATATTTGAATGAACAAAATAGCCAAAATGAATATTTGGATGAAACAGATGGCCCGAATCAATATTTGGATGAAACAGATGGCCAAAATGAATATTTGGATGAAACAGATGGCCAAAATGAATATTTGGATGAAACAGATGGCCAAAATGAATATTTGGATGAAACAGATGGCCCAAATCAATATTTGCACGAACATAATAGGCAAATGAATTCACAAAATAATGAAATAAATTGGAAAAATTGCATATATATTTTTTTTATGAAAACCTTTTTTGGAAAGAAAGGGAATCATAATAATGATGGTGCTTTGAAAAAAATAGAAATTATAAAAGAAAACAACAAAGATAGAAATGAATGGAAGAAGAAAAAAACAATTTTAGATAACGTATACATGGGAAACACGATAAGAAAGATTGGACAAATTGAAAATACATTTAATTATTCTATAATTGATATGCACACACACACTTCACCTTGCATTCTTCATATGCATTGTCTTAGAAATGTTGATAATATAATTCATAAGATGGGTTTGAAAAATAAGTATACATCTACTTGGTATAGTCGTATTTGGTATTTGTTTTATAGTTTAAGAGGTACGTTGAATTTCAATTATTTTAGTCTTTTGTTTTCAACAACGGTTGGTTTTATATCTTTTTTTTTAATTTATATAAAATATGTTTTACAAATTTTAATATATATAAATAATAATTTCAGAACTAATAAAATGCTTTGTCTAAACAAAATGATGTTTTTATTGAATGATATTGAATTTTCTTGTGTCTTCACATTTATATTATCTATATTGTATTGGACATTTTATATATTTAACAAATCTATATGATAGAATAAATTTTATCATTTATTCCTTATATATAGATGAAAGGGGTAAACACATATATATTAAAATATATTTACATTTTATGTGTTCTTTTTTCATTTGGTGTTATATTTTATATTTTTTTTTACAAAAAAATCAAAATTTTTAAATATAAACAAAATTGAAATGAATATAATATAATATAATATAATATAATATATACTTTTATTTTGTACAAAAAAAAAAAAAAAAAAAAAAAAAAAAAAAAAGAAAATATATATATATATATTTATTTATTTATTTATTATTTACAAAAAAAAAAAAAAATATATTTAAAAAATCAACATATGTGCACTATGAACATATAATATAAACTTATTTTTTATTTTATTTTATTTTTTTTTGTTTTTTTTCCCCTTATTAAATATCTATATTTATAGTTTCGAATTTCTGGTTTTCAAGTTCATCATCATTATTAACATATGTATGAACTTTATCGAGTAGCATATGCCATTGTAATTTATTTTTTATATTTGATAAATTTATGAGGTCTTTAATTAAAAGCCACTGATAAGCTGTCATTTCCTTTTTCTTTGTATTGATTACTGTATATAAGTTATCGAAATAAAAATCGATATTATTTTTATCAAATACATTCATAAATGAAAAGGAATAAAATAAATGTATTAATGAATTAAGAGATTTAAAGTAAACAGTTTTTTTTGGTACATTATCATATTTTTCATTTATATTATTAATTTGAAATTTATCACTCTTTTGATTTATATCATAATTTTTAAATTTATTATAACACTTTTGGTTTATATCATTAGTTTCAAGCTTATCATTTTTTTCATTTGGTTCTTCATTTCCATTTACGAAGGAATAAAATTCTTCATTGGAAATAATATTTTGTAAATGATTTTGTGGGTGGACATTTTGTTTATCTAAAATAAGTTCGTTTAACTTTTTAACTTCTTCTTCCTCTTTTTCTATTCTATAATTAAAAGTGAAGGTATCATTTTGTTTTGAATATTTTTCCGTTAATTCATTTTGTTGAGGTTCAAGATTTTGATAATTAAAATATTCAAGAAATGACTGAGCTTCAAACTTTTTTAATTTTTCTTTTAAAAATAAAACAATTTTATTTAAATAGTGATGATATATATTTCGCATATTTTTTTCTCGTAATATTATATCATCCTTGTTTATTATTAAACGGGAATATACCTTTTCAATAAAGACATCATCATTAAATATATTATCATTGTACATCTTATTATTTATGAGTTTTTTATTGTCACATTTATATTTCTCTTTTGAAACATTTGAAAAGTTTGGGTTATGCGGATAATATACTGATGTTGTATAAAATAAATAATCAACAAGATCGTCAAGGGAAATGTTTTTGATATTATTAGAATAATAAAAGACATATTTTAAAAGAATAGTTTGGTCATATATTTTCATCTCTGATAAATTTTTCATAATAAAATTAAAATTGGTACAATTTTCTTTTTCTTTGAAAGTTTTTTTTAACAATATATCATTGTGATAATTATTATTATTATTATTATTATTTATAGTTCTATGAATATTTTGATTGAGTATATTTCTTAGTGATTGTAATAAATAAGTTAATAAGGATTTATCATATATGTTTGAATTATTTAGAGATAATATTAACATATTAATATCTATAATATTAAAATATTTTATATTTCTTTGTAATATATGTTGTTTAATTTTTGGGAAAGTTTTTTTTAATAAATTTAATTTTGCTAAGGAATATGTAAGAAAGCAAATTTCTTGATTATTTAAAACGTTAATATTTTGTAAAAGAAAGTTTAATACATATTTAAGATATTCTACATATTTATTTTTATTATAATTAAAAAAGATTAATAATTGCATAGCTTGTTTAATGTTTAAATGTTGAAAATTTTTCCCTTTAAAATTAATATTCACTTTATAATAATGATTTTTATTTAGACACCATAAAAATAGACTAATATTTCTTATATCTAAATTTGTTGAAAAAAATAATAATTTATCTTTTATTAATTTAAATGATGAATTATTTCTTTTACTTTTTGTCATAGCCCATATAATATTCATAAGACTTTGTATAGGGAATTTGTTAATTTTTTTTTGGATTTCTTTATCAAGAAGATCAAAAAAAAAATTATCTTTATAATTTACTAATGATAAAGAATAATATATATTTGAAATATCATGACAAGTTAATATAGAAATATATTTTTGTAAAAAATATAAAATTTTTTTATATATTTTAAAATTAAAATACGAACATTTCGCTAGACTCCATAAAATAGCACATAAACTTTTTGTATTTAATTTTTTTAAAATATCAAAATGTATATATTCAACTAAATGACTTAATATATGTTGAAATATTTCTTTATATTTGTCTTCTTTATGAATATTTAATTTAATTAAAATCCATAATAACCATGTTTTATCTACAACTCTATATATTTCTTTTTTTTCTAAAAAATATTTTATATCTAATAAAATTGTTTCAAAAATATTGTTATGTATAACTTTTTTTAAAAATAAATCATGAAAATATTTATCATCTTTTTCAAAATTATAAATTTTTACTAATTGTTTTAATATATAAAAACATACAACCATATTGGAAACATGTCTTTTTTCTTTATATAAATTAAGTAAATCTTCATATATATAGTTCTTTTCTATCTTTTTTATAATACTATGACAAAAATTACTATGCAAATACTTTCTATCACCTTTCATGTAGCAATTTTTTAAGGATTGAAGATCACACATTTCTTCATTTGGAAAAAATTCCTCAGAACTTTTTTTTTCTTTATTTTTTTTGATTTCGTAGTTAGATGAATTCTTAACATCTTTATGATCATTCGTAGGTATATATGTATCTATATCTTCACAAACATCTTTATCATTATTAATTTGTTTATGTGTATTTATGTCTTCACAAACATCTTTATCATCATTAATTTTTATATGTGAAGTTATGCCTTTACAAACACCTTTATCATCATTAATTTTTATATGTGAAGTTATGCCTTTACAAACACCTTTATCATCACTCATTTCTATATCTTTATTTATATCATCAAAAATACCTTTATCATCACTCATTTCTATATTTGTATCTATGGGTTGATCAATATTTTGTTGTGCATCCCCTTTTGAGGTGAAGTCACCCAAGGCATCCATGAAAAAGTCGTCTCCATTTATTTCATGGCCATATTGTAACAAAAGGTTTTCATGAATATTATTTAATTGTTCTTTTAAATTAAGTAAATTATTGTCTTGTTCATTTTCAGGTTGTTCTTTTTTATTATAAAAATTATTATAATTATTAAAAAAAGAATTTTTAATTCTTTGAATTTGTAATTCTTTAATATTAAACCAATAACTTTTTCCAAATTTTTTTAAAATATTTTTTGGATATTTTACTAACTCATTTTGATTAATTACAACTAGAAATTCATATTCATCTTTTTGTGTTTTTTTTATATCTAATATAACACCATGACAATCTTTGAATGTTCCATGATTAATTTTAACTTCACCACCTATTAAAGAATCAAAATCTTTAATTTTTTCAACATAGAACTTTTTCTTTTTACTCTTAACATTTTTTAAAAAATTATATTTACATAAGATATATAATTTTTTATATCTATTTCTTTTATTATATACAGAAGAAGAAGGTTTATATGTCGTAAAAATTACACCTCTCCATTTATTCACTTCTTTGGTATATAAAAAGGTAAATTCAATAATACTAATAAATAAAAACAAATAGAAATTTAAGGAAGGATAAAAAAAAATCATGTCACATAACAGTACATTGTAAAGATGGAAAAGCTTAACATTATAATAAAAAATAAATAAATAAATATTATATATATATATTATGTTATTTTTTAATTTTTGCTTATTTTATAATCTTATCTGTAGAAAAATTAAAAGAGAATAATTTAAAAGCATATCATTTTTTATTAAATTTATTGAATCAAGAAATGTACCATATTAAAGTCGATTATATATAAAAAAATAAAAAAATAAAAAAATAAAAAAATAAAAAAAATATAATATGATATAATATATCAAAATGGTATAAAATAAATAAATAAATAAATAAATGTGCAATAAATATATGTAAATATATATAAAATAAATACATTATATACATATATATATATATATATATATATATTATATATACATATATATTATGTCACAGTATATTTATTTATATTTATTGTTTCCTCATTTAAAATATATCATTTAACACATATTATGTACAAGTAGGAATAAAATAAATCGTTAAAAATATTAACAATTTTTCCTATTTCTTCAATTCTATCTCTTGATTGTAAAAATAAATGTTTTTTTTTTTCTTCAATTAAAACACTGCCAGCTTTATTGTAACTACTTGATATGTAATCCTCTAAATTGTTCATAATATTAGATCGATAATTTTTGTAAGAATAATATTCATTTATTTCATCTTCACTATTAAAAGAAAGTATAATCATAAAAAAAATATATATATATATATATATATATGTATATACACACATATATATATTATATATATATATATTATACCATTTTTTTACACTGTATACCAAAATAAGCTCATATATGTTTACCTGAACACAATTGATGGATGGTCATTATTTTTTACTTCTGAAAAGAAATTTAAAATTTGTGTATTAAACTTTTCTTCTAGTTCATCTAATTTTTTAAAATAATCTGTAATGTTATCATTTATTCTTTTAATAATTTTAGAAATATTCGTTTTAAATATTTCAATAAAATTATTAAGAGAAACGATATTCATTAATTCTTCATTAATTAATTTATCACGAAAAAATATATTTTCTTTAATATGATTTTCTATATATATTTTAATAGTATTATATTTTTCCTTATCAACATAAATAAAATTATTATTAGTACATATATTTGTTTCATCTGTTATATAATTTTCTTTTTCTTTATCTTCAATAAGATTTAATAAATCATCTTGAACTATATTTAAATTTAAAGATTTTGAAATATCTTCAATTCTTTTAATGACGTTGTTGTTAATTTGTTCTTTATTTTTTATTTCGATATTCTTTTTGTAATAATTAGGACATTTTTTCATCATCATATTTTCAAATTCTTACAAAAATAAAGTGTATATGAATATATGAATAAATCGATATGTTAATTTTCTTTATATAGAACTATCTTTTTTATGAAAATATCAACTAGTGAAGAAACACACATATACATATATATATTTGAAATTATTTATGTGTGAATCTCTATATTTCATTATCACCTTTGGGATGATCCAAAAAAGTTTCCAATGAATGTATAACCTTTTTGGATCTTTTCCTTAATTTGTTATATTCTTCAATGTTGTTTAACATATACTGGGAGATAAAGTTTTCCATGTCTTCTTCAAAAAGGTCGGAGCATTTTTTTCTATCCTCATTAAGAAGAAGTATTTTATCACTTCAAAGGTAAGAAAAATGTAAAAATAGGACCATGTAAAAAAAAAAATATATATATATATATATATATATATATATTTACTTATTTATTTACATATGAATATATAGTTGTGATTATATCTTTATGTATATTAATACAGAAATTTTTTTATATAATCATCATAAAAATGATATATGTATACTTTTATATTATTCTTATGTAGACCCACATAATTCCCAAATGAATGTTCTCTATATCTATTAAAAAGATTTCTTTAATTTTTTCATAATTGATAATTTTTTTTAAAATGGGAGGTTGTTTTTTTTCATCAAACAATGTATCAGGTAATGTAGTTAATTCATATAGATAAGCTTCACTTATATTTTTTTTATAATTTTCTATATCACTACAATTATTTTTAATATAAAAATATGGATTTGAATTCTCATTTTTTGGTATTCCTTTTTCTTTGATTATAGATGATTTATAAATTGTCAAATTTTCATTGGAATGTATATATATATCTTTTTTGTCCATTTTTTTAATTGATGATAAAATAATGTTATTAAAATATTTAATATTTATTAAATTCTTCAATACACAATTTTCTAGATCTGGAATCTTACATATAGGATTATTAATTATATTTAAAAATTTTAATTTATCCAAACATTTTAAATAAATAATATCTTCAATATGTTTTATATAATTATCACTTAATATTAATATTTGTAGCTTTTTGTTATTATTTAAATTTTCTATTCTTTCTATTTCGTTATTATGTAAATTAAGTTCTCTTAAGTTATGTAAATTATTTAAGTTTTTTATTTTTTTTATTTTATTATTTGATGCACTTAATATTTTTAAATTTATTAATTCTTCTAAATTTTCAAGGTCTTCTATTAAATTGTTGTTCAAATGTAGTTCCTCTAGATCTGAAGAGAGCGTGTGTGTGAGTGGTAAATTTTGGAGATTTAGGATTTAACAAAATGATAATATATATGTGTATAAATAAATAAATATATATATATATATATTTTTTTTTTATTTATTACTTTTGAATAGGTTCATATTTTGTATAAGGACAATATCCCTATTTTCTAGTGATAACACTTTAGCGTAATAAAAATCTTTAATAATATCTTCTCTTTTTAAATGATATGATTTATTTATTCCTTCAATTAACATTTCTTCATTTATAATATTTGTTCTTATTCTTTTATAATCATACTGTGGTATTATATCATCAAATAAAGTATTTTCTTTCTTATCATTGTGAACACTTTCAACATTTAATTTTTCTTCATTGTCCTCTTTAATATCTCCTTTTTCTTTACTCATTTTTATATGTATATTTTTACATTGACATCTTTAACCTGAGGGTATAATGTTTAATATGGCTAAATATAATGATGTTTTCGAAAGCATTCACGTTGTAAATATATTATATGTACATATATAAATATATACATATATATATATATATTATGTTTATATATTAACATGAAAGGGGTTATTACGTAGGCCGTTCGTATAAATAAAAAATTTTGATTTTTTTTTTTTTTTTTTTACAAAAATGAGAAAAAGAAAAGACAATATCTTTTGATGTTCTTTACAAAACATACGAATGTTAAAAATGGTTATGTGAAGATTTATTTTATGTCTCCAATAAAGGGAAAAAAAAAAAAATACAATATAAATATGTATAGTTATTACCATATATATATATATATATTATATGTGTGTGTGTGTACTTCTATTTTAAAGGAATATACTTATATATTAACTATTTATAATAAATGCGTGTGATGAGGAAGAATAATAATTCATACGTGTCTTTTTATATTTATTATACATAAAAAATAAAACATCTATATTTTTACCTATATATCATTTAAATGTAACATTATTGACTTGTTATATTTCATAAGAGAATTTTTATTTAAAAAAAAAAAAAGAAAAGAAAAGAAAAAGAAAGGATAATACGAATGATATAATTCATTGAATATATATATCTTAAGAGATTAATGGGAAAATGGAAATATTATCAGACGCAAAAAAAAAATATGTTATATATTTAAATATTATTAAATCAATTATTAGCATGCTTCGTTACATGGATAATTTATAAGTCAATAAGCTTTGTCAAAGGATATGTAAAAAAAAAAAAAAATTTATATAAGAAATTAAAAATATGATTGTAAACAAATATTCTTTTATTTAAAAGGAGAGTGTTGAACTTTTGTTATTGTGTCCTTCTTCTTTTCATTTTTCTTTTTTTTTCTTGGGTATGAAGCGGAAAGACTGAGAATAAAACATTTTATTAAGGATATATAAAAGTATGAAAAAAATATATAATATAATATATATTATACATATAATAATTCAAAAGAAAAAATAATCAATTCTATATTCCCCTTTTTGGAAAAATATTCCTATTTGAAAAAATTCCTTTTATATAATTTTTTTTTGTACTTTCCAATAACATTTTTTTTTTTCTTGTTTTTTTTTTTATTTAATTATGATACTTGATCATATATAATTCAAAAATAAAACTTGCATGCTCAAAAATATA
>LT969558.1:1140569-1148069 GCA_900097035.1 Plasmodium blacklocki (nom. inval.)
CAAATTAAATGATGCATGCGTCAATAGTCATTGTGAAGTACCTTTTAATCTTAAAATTCGTGAAAAAGAATTAGACATGCTTAGAAAAGTTGTTTTCGGATATAGAAAACCATTAGAAAATATTAAAGATAATATAACAAAAATGGAAGATTACATTAAAAAAAATGAAACAACCATAACAAATATAGAGGAATTAATTAAAAAGACTAAAAAAACAATTGAAGAAAATAAAAAAACAAATGCCAGTGAAAATGAAAAAAAGAAATTGTACCAAGCTCAATATGATCTTTTTATTTACAATAAACAATTAGAAGAAGCACATAATTTAATAAATGTTTTAAAAAAACGTATTGACACATTAAAAAAAAATGAAAAAATAAATGCTTTACTTAAAAAGATAGAAGAAATTAAAGCACCAAAAGCACAACCAACTACTGGAGGTACACAACGTAATCTAACTCCAGAAGAAAACAATAATATAGCCAAATATGAAACCGAAATTAAAGATATCGCAAAAACTATTAAATTCAATATTGATAGTTTATTTACTGATCCACTTGAATTAGAATACTATTTAAGAGAAAAAAATAAAAATATGGATATAGGTGCAAAGGATAAAATTACTGTAGTAACTGAAAATAATGATTATCCAAATGGAGTTAATTATCCTTTGTCATATAACGATGTTAACAATGCATTAAATGAACTTAATTCTTTTGGTGATTTAATTAATCCATTTGATTATTCACAAGAACCAAGTAAAAAAATATTTACGGATAAAAATGAAAGAGAAAGTTTCATAAATAAAATTAAAGAACAAATAAAATTAGAAGAAAATAATATTGAAAAAAATAAGACTTCTTACAAGGAAAAATCTGATACTTTTAATAATGTAAAAAAAGAATATGAAACATTACTTAATAAATATTATGATGGCAAACTTAGTAATAATGTAGATATCAAGGAATTTGAAAAAATGATGAGTAAAAGATATTCTTATAATGTTGAGAAACATGCTTTTAAGAATCTTTTTTCATCCTATGAAACTTCCCAATACAACGTTGAAAAATTAAAGAAAGCTCGTAAATATATGGAAGATTATTCTTTAAGAAATGATGTAGCTGAAAACGAATTAAATTATTATAAGGATTTAAAAAACAAATTAAAAGATGATGTTGCAAAATTAGCTGATCATATTAAAAAAGATGAATATGAAATTCTTCAAAAAAATATAAATAAAGAAACAAATACAAGTTCTGAAAAAATTTTAGAAGTATCTGACGTTGTAAGATTACAAGTACAAAAAATTTTATTAATTAAAAAAATTGAAGAATTAAAAAATGCTGAAATGCTTTTAAAAAATGTAGGATTAAAACATAATATACACGTTCCAAATGTATACAAACAAGAAAATATACAAGAACCATATTATTTAATTGTATTAAAAAAAGAAGTTGATAAATTAAAAGATTTCATACCTAAGGTTAAAACATTAATAGAAAATGAAGAAAAGGCTACAAAATCTGATAAGGTAGTTGCAGCATCAGATACTGAATCAGAAGTTTCACATTCATCAGAAACATCTAGAGAAGCAGCATCACAAAGCGGTCAAACAGTAACTACACAACCTCAAACAACAGGAGAAGGAGCAACACAATCAACACCATCACCAGCAGCACCACCAGTACCACCAACACCAATAACATCAACAACAACATCATCATCACCAACGTCTGGACCAGCAACTTCAACAACATCTCTACCAACTGCAGCTCCATCAGCAGCATCGCCACCAACAAATCCAACAACATCAGGTGATAATACCTTGACAACAAGAACTAACGAATCAGGAAAAGATAATACTCAAGAAATTTCAAAATTAGAATATCTTAAAAAATTATATGAATTTTTAAATTCTTCATATATATGTCACAAATATATTTTGGTATCAAATTCAACTATGAACAAAAGTTTATTAGAGAATTATAAAATTACAGATGATGAGAAAGCCAAATTAGGTTCATGTGATCCATTAGATTTATTATTTAATATTCAAAATAATATACCTGTAATGTATTCTATGTTTGATAGCATAGGCAATAATATACAACAATTATTTATGAAAATATATGAAAAAGAAATGATTTACAATTTACATAAACTTAAGAATGATGAAAAAATTAAAAAATTATTAAATATGGAATCTGAAACTACATCAAAATCATCACAAGAACTCACACCAAGCACATCTAATACTGTTCAGGCAAGTGGTAATACTGCATTATCATCAACATTGAATAATAATTTAGAAGGACTTGCAAGTTTATTGAATCTTGGAGAAACCAAAAAATTTTACCAATCAATTATACAAGGGCAAAAAGGTTCTGAACAATTTTATGAAAAATTCTTAAAAGATATGGATACAAATTATAATGTATCTTTTAAAGATTTTGTAAAATCTAAAGGTAGTAATATCAATTCATTAACTGCTGAAGAAGTAAAAAAATTAGAAGAAGAAATTAAGAAATTAAAAGAAACTTTACAGTTCTTATTTGATTTATATAATAAATATAAATTAAAATTAGAAAGATTAATTAATAAAAAAAAAACAACTGATCAATATAAAATGCAAATTAAAAAACTTACTTTATTAAAAGAACGATTAGAATCAAAATTGAATTCACTTGATAATCCAAATCATGTATTACAAAACTTTTCTGTTTTCTTTACCAAAAAAAAAGAAGCTGAAAAAGAAGAAACTGCAAACACATTAGAAAACACAAAAGTATTATTGAAACATTATAAAGGACTTATTAAATATTATAATGGTGAATCATCTCCATTAAAAACTTTAAGTGAAGTATCAATTCAAGCAGAAGATAACTATGCCAATTTAGAAAACTTTAGAGTATTAAGTAAATTAGAAGGAAAATTAAAGGATAATTTAAATTTAGAAAAGAAAAAATTATCTTTCTTATCAAGTGGATTAGAACATGTACTTTCAGAATTAAAAGAAATTATAAAAAATAAAACTTATACAGGTAAAACCCCAAGTGTAAATAATGAAGGAGTCAAAAAAGCTTTAGAATCTTACAAAAGTTTTCTCCCAGAAGAAACAAGTGATGCAAATCAAACTAGAGATTCAACTCATAATGCTACCCAACAAGGAAATGTAGCTGCAGGACCTACACCTCCATTAACCACACTACCAACCACTGTTCAAGAACAATCCTTAACTGCCGAAAATTATGATGAAGAAGATGATGTAATCATAGTACCTATATTTGGAGAATCAGAAGAAGATTATGATGAATTAGGTCAAATAGTAACAGGAGAAGCAGTAACTCCTTCCGTAACTGATAACATACTTTCTAAAATTCAAAACGAATATGACGTTTTATATTTAAAACCTTTAGCTGGAGTTTTTAGAAATTTAAGAAAACAATTAGGAAATAACGTTATAACATTTAATGTTAATGTTAAGGATATTCTAAATTCACGATTTAATAAACGTCATAATTTCAGAAATGTCTTAGAATCAGATTTAATACCATATAAAGATGTATCTTCAAGTAATTATGTTATCAAAGATCCATATAAATTCCTTCATCCAGAAAAAAGGGATAAACTCTTAAAAAGTTATGAATATCTTAATGAATCAGTAGATAAGGATATAAAATTTGCTACTGATGTTGTTGGATATTATGCAATATTGTCAAAGAAATATAAAGAAGATTTAGATAACATTACAAAATTTATTGCTGAAAATAAAAAAACCGAAAACGACATATTCCTTCCCTTTTTAAACAATATTGAGACTTTATATAAAGAATTAAAAGATAAAATCGATGTAAATGTAATTCATTTAAATGCAAGAATTGTAAATTATAATAACGAGAAGACAGATTTAGAAGCTCACATAAAAAAACTTCAAGATCTTAAAAAGATTCAGGACAAACTGAACGAATTTAAAAAGACACATAATTTAGAAGGATTAGATGATTTAACAACAGATGAAAAGAAAAAAGAAATGCTTAGCAAATTAATTAGTTCAGGATTAGTTGATGAAAATCTTGCTAATACAGTCTTATCAAAATTAATTGAAGGAAAATTCCAAGATATGTTTAATATTTCACAACACCAATGCTTAAATAAACAATGTCCAGAAAATTCTGCATGCTTTAGACATTTAGATGAAACAGAAGAATGTAAATGTTTATTAAATTTCAAACAAGATGGTGATAAATGTGTAGAAAATCCAAATGCTACCTGTAGTGAAGGAAATGGTGGATGTGATAAAGATGCCACATGTACTGAACAAGATTCAGGTAACAGCGGAAAGAAAATTACATGTGAATGTACTAAACCTAATTCGTATCCACTTTTCGGTGGTATTTTCTGCAGTTCCTCTAACTTCTTAGGAATATCATTCTTATTAATACTTATGTTAATATTATACAGTTTCATTTAAAAAATGTAGGAGTTAAAATATGTCACCTTAATTTTTTTTTTTTTTTTTCTTTTTTTTTTTTTGGAAAATATATATATAAATAAGGATATTTTTTAAAAATATATATTTGTATATATATATTTATATATATATATTAATATATATATATAAATATAATATATTATATATATATATATATATATATATATATTTAAGTATTACAGGAATAGTGATATTTTAGTCATGTTTCAAAATATATTAAAAAATGATAAATATTATAATAATAATAAAAAAAAAAAAAAAAAAAAAATTTATACGTTTATACATTTTTACATATATATATATATATATATATATAAATATTTTTTTTTCTTTTCAAGTTCTATTTTATATTTATATAGATTTAATAGAAAATCCTTTTAAAATAAAAAAAGTACAGTAAAATTTAATATATGTTTTATATATATATATATATATATATATAATATATTTTACATATATTTTTATAAATAATATATTTTTTTTTTTACGTATACATAAAAAGCATTTTTTTTTTTTTATAAACATTCCAACAATTATAAAATAACTTTAATAATAACATTAAATTTTTATTTTTTTTTATTTATGATGAGATTTAAAGAAAATATAAAAAAATATGATTGGATTTAAAAAAAAAAAAAAAAAAAAAAAAAAAAAAAACCAAACGTTTCTTTTTTATATATTAAAAAAATATATTTATAATCGTATGAAGAAAATAAAAAATAATAGCATTGAATATAATAAAACAACATATGAAGAAAAGAATAATAAAAATAATAAAGAGAATATTTTAATAAACTGATATATATAAATAAAAAAAGAAAAATAATAATATTAATGAAAAAATATATAATAAAAATTATTCCAGTGATTTAATTAACAATGATAATAATTTATTATTAAATAAAAAAGAGTATCCAAAATTTTTAGTTATAAAAAAATACGCAGAACATATTTTTAATGATATAAGAATTGAACATAACACAGATTTAAATCATCTACAACATAACGAGAAAAAAAAAATGTTAAAAAAAGATAATAACAGGTGTGAAATGGATAAAAAAAAATATATATACAAGGAAAATAATAGTAATAATAATAATAATAATAGTAAAAATAATAGTAGTAGTAGTAGTAATAATAATTGCAATAATATAAATATATTGAGGGAAAAAGCGTCTTTTTCTTCTATAAACAATTATGAGGAACATGTAACAAATTATTTAAAGGAAAAAATGTTTTATGGGAATATGAAAAATAAAGAAAAACGAAATGACAATGCTCACCAGGGTAATATAGAATCAAGAGAAAAATATGATATAAAAAGAATGGAGAAAAATGTAAATAATATGAGTAGTCATGATAAAAAAAATGACCAAGAATTAAATAATAATATAAAAGGAAAAATAAATAATAATAATAATTATCATTGTAAGAACGAATTAATTACCAGAAAAAGAAACGTATATATGTCCAACCGATTTAAAAATAATAACAATAATAATAATAGTAATCATCCTTTTGATAATTTATCAAGTAGGAATAACAGAAATGTATATAATACGTCTCCTAAAAGTAATATAATAAAAAAAGAAAGTCATATGAATGACAACCCTAATATTCATAAGAATATTTTAAATAATCGTATTGATACATATATGAATAATGAAGATTCTACTAATATAGATTATGATGATAAACAGAGTGATTCTATAGTAAAAAATAATTATAATAATAGGAATAGATATAATAAATTTTATAATAATAATAATAATTTAAATAATAATTATGTCAATTATAATGAAAAAAAATATATAGGCCAAAGTAATAATATATATATGAAATATAAAAAAAACCAGATTTACAAAAATTATGATGATGAAAAGTTATTAAACATAAATTTGAAGAAACAAAGCCAATCGTTTAGGGGTTATCAAAAAGTACATAATTATTTAAAAGAATCAAATAACATGCAAGATAGAAGTGAATTATCTCTTAAAGAGGAAAATATAAATATAGAGAATGAATTAGCAAATATGGATAAATATGAAAATAAATTTTTAAAACTAAAGGAAGATAAAATGAAAGATAGATATGATTTGTCATTTAAAAGAGAAGATAATAACAACATGGACGATGAAAATATAAACGTAAAAGAAAATATAAGTGATAATATAAATGTAAAAGAAAATATAAATGATAATATAAAAGAAAATATAAATGATAATATAAATGATAATATAAATGATAATATAAATGATAATATAAATGATAATATAAATGATGCTGTAAATAATGTTGTTAGTGAAGATAAAGAATTAAATTCAGATAAACAAAGTGATAAATATATAAGTGATGAAATAAAAAGAATTAAAAGAGAAGAAGAAAAAAAAAAAGTTATGAATTGGAAGAATGAAGAACAGACTTTACTTGAAGAAGGGTTAAGAATTTATAAGAATTTAAAAAATTGTCCTGAAAAATGGACAAAAATTAGTGGCGTAGTAAAAACCAGAACAGCTGATGATTGTCTAAAACGTTTTCTTTATTGTAGAGCTGTTGTTTTGAAAGAAAAAAAAAAACTTAAAGAAGTAACAGAACAAAAAAAAGAAAAAGAAGAAAAAAATATAAAACAAGGAACAGAAGATTTAAAAAGTTCAAAGAATGAAATAAATAATGATGATATAAAAGATGATGAAGAACACGAACAAGATATAGATAGTGATGATATGAATATTAATAATAATATGAATATAAAGGGAAAGAGTTTATTGTTAAATAATGTGCATTTAAAAAACATATCATTATATAAGGCAGTATTATTAAAGTAAGGATTCATATGAATAATAAAAATGTACATGTATATATTATTATGTGTTTATATTTTATACATGTGGGTACATAAAAAAGAAGTAAATTTATATATACATATATATATATATATTTATGTATTTTTAATATTTAGGCTACAGTTAATTTGTAACAGGTGTTGTAATACATTTGATGTAACCTCA
>LT969558.1:1150569-1188069 GCA_900097035.1 Plasmodium blacklocki (nom. inval.)
TTGTGCTGTCTTTTTTTTTGTTTATAAGAATCTAATCTATATGATTTATAAATATTATTTGCATAATCTGATGCATTTTCATTTCTATTAATAAACTTTTCAATATTTTTTATTTCAGGAGAATTAATATTTGTTTGGTTTGTTAATAGATCTTTTTTTAATGATATATTATTCATTATATCTTGTTTATCTTGGTCTGTATATAATTTTTTATAAGTATTATCATATCTATTATAAATATTTGTATCACTTGAATAACTTTCAAAACTATTATCGTTAAAATTATCTGTATTATATTTTTCATCTTTATTAATAGTATTATTAGGTTTTATTTTATATTTTGTTTTTTTTTTCTTCTTTTTATTATTATTATTATTATGATGATGATGATGATGTCCTTTTTCCTGATCACTTATATATTCATTATCATTTATTTTGTCATTTTCTTTTTCAACATCAGAATAATAATTTTTTTCTAATTCATCATCTTTCCATATTTTTATTCCTCCTAAGAAGTAAGGTATATTTATTATACAAACACTTTCTAGATTTTCTTCTATATTTACTTTTTTCCCATCACAATATATTTTAATATTTTTATTTAATTTATATTTATATGTATTAAAACAAAAATCTCTAAACCCTACTTCACCATATAATATTTTATTCCCTATTCTACTATTGAAAAAGTGTGGATATTTTTTTCTAATATTATCAAAATGCAAAGCTAATCTAGCTATAATTCCTATATCGAAATAATTGATAAAACTATTATTTAAAATTAAATTATTATTTAAATCATATCCTTTCATATTCCATACATCTACTAATTCATTTTTACAATGTTTTAATTTATTTAAATAAAAAAAAATATCATTATTATATTCACTACCCCAACCTAAACTAATACTTAAATCATTCCCAGTACCTAATGGTAATATACTTATAGGTGTTGTAGAAATACAAGATTGTAATGAATAATTATTATCTTCTTCATTATCTTTTTCTAGATTTGTTTCTTCACTGAGTTCTTTTAATATTAAATTACTATGAGTACATTGTATATCATCTTTACTTTTATCACAACTATCAAAAAAATTTTCATCATCTATATGACTTTTTTCATCATATTCTGTGTTTATTAATTTATAATCATTATTAATATTTTGTAACACATTGCACTGTTTTTTATACATACACATTTCATCTTTATTAAATTCTTCTATATTGTTAGTTTTGTTTAAACCTTCATTTTTTTTAACAGTCATATTATGAACATTTTCGTTATTTATAATAGTGCTATTGTTATAATGAGTAGTATTACAATTGGTAGTAGTAGTAATAGTCGTCTTATTATTATTATTATTATTATTATTACTATTATTATTATTACTATTACTATTATTATTATTACTATTATTACTATTATTACTATTATTACTATTATTACTATCATTACTATTATCATTGTTATTATTATTATTGTTGGGAGCAGAAACCAATGTAGAATCATCATTATTCATATCATCTTTTACTATATATTTAATTTTTTTCTTTTTGGTATCTCCATAATATCCACATAAGTTATCACTAATATTTGTTGTCATATGTAAATCATTAGAGTTATTATTATTACGATCATAGTATACATTATGATATATACTTTCTCCTTCAAATCCTGTGGCTGAAAAATAACAATCTTCATTTATATCTGAAAGATGATCATACATAATAGAACTATTATTTTTGTTGTTATCCTTTTTATTTTCTTTTTTTTTATGGTAGTGTTCAATTTTATTCTTATTATCCTCTACAATATCTTTGTATGCATCATCCTTTTCATATACATTTTTATTTTGAAAATTTTTGATTTGTCTATAAATATGTTCATAATTTTCGATAATATTTAATGTATCTTCATTAACTTTGGTTTTATAAAGTTGTTCTTTTATGCTAGAAAAATTTTCTTGTTCATCACCATCTTCATCGTCCGTATCACTAAAATCGCTTGTATCTTCTTCACTGGTAGAATATTTATCACTGTCATTATTATCATTATTCTTATTATTTTTCTTCATTTTTCTTTTTATAAGAAAAAATTTAGAAGATAATTTCCCTCCTTGAGTATTCACATAATTATTGGTGTTGCTATTCGTTTGAGGTGTGGGTGTACCTCCCCACTTTTTCTTTAAAAGATCTTTATTGTATCTTATTTTTTCGGTAATGTTAGTTAATGTTTTATTTAAAAAGGTCGTTTTATTAGATAAGGTGGTTTTATTTTTATTATCTAGAATAGGTTCTTTATTAATTTGCTCATTTTGATCCATTTCTGTTTTATTTTCAATGTTTGAATTTTGTTTTAAGAAAAACTTTATTAAAGTATCTATAAAAATACTTATAGTACCATCACCCCCACATATAAGTAATATAATTTTTTTTAAATAAAACATTTGTTTAAATATATTCAATGCATTTAATACATTTTTTTCATTTTTAATATTTATAATTTGTATAGGATTAAAATACATTAACAATTCTTGATATAGATTTTTTCCTGTTTGTCCTCCACTTTTTACATTTACAAATATGAGTAGAAATGTTTTATTACTTTTGATATGATATATTGGTAAATGTACTGGGAAGAAATTTAATAAGAAATTTAGATGAATTTGAATAATTTTTTTTTTTTTTTTTTTTTTAATATTTCTAAAACTTTTAAAATGATTAACATAATCAAAATATAATAAATCATTTACACTTCTAATTTTATTCGAAGGAAAATGTTCTATAGGTTCTATCATATCTTTTTTAAATTTTTTTTCAAGATTATAAAAATCATTTAATGTATAACTTAAAAATATTTCATCTAATTTTATATCATTTTCTTGTACTTTATTATATGCACTTATTAAAAAATCTATTAATACATTTTCTTTAATAGTTAATTGATATGGGTACAATATATATTCATTATTACCATAAGTACACAAATTCTTCATTTTTTGTGTATCTACTACATTTTCATCTTCTTTTATTATTTTTTTTTTTTTATATGAATTTTTAATTAAACATCTTAAATGAAAATATTTATTACACCATATACATTTATATATGTGTCTTTTTAAAAGTGTATATAAAGAAAAGAAATAAAATTTTTGATCACAAATATCACATTTATCATTCCAAGAACAATTCCTTAATTTTATAAATTTATGTTTATTTTTAAAAAATACACTAGTTTTACAACTCATCAAATTTGAATTTGGAGCACATTCTATATGACATTTATTTCTACACATAATACATTCAAAAATATTTTTTTTATGAAAAAAAAAAGAATAAATATTCTCTTCACAAACATTACATAATTCTATTCTATTTATTGTTTTTAAATTAAAAATATGAGATGTATATGTTAAATGATAATATCCATTAGATATTTCTTCTATTTTTCCATTGTCACTTATTTTTGATAAATTTTTTTGTGATATATCATCTTCATTACTTATAGTAGACTTTTTTGAGCTATTCGAAACTTTTGTACTATTATTCTTTTTTCTATTTAATTGTAGATATACATGTATTTTTTTCTTCTTTTTATTTTTTCTGTTCGCTATAAAAATGCTCAACAATATAATACAAACACAAAAAAGGATTTTCAATATACCTATTCCTACTAGGTAATCTTTTATTTTTTTAATAAAAACAAGTAGAATATTTATGTAAACATTTTTATCAATATAAGCAAAATCTTCCATTTCTTACAAAAACTAGAGTTTTTTTTTTAATATCGACATAAAAAAAAAAAAAAGTTAAACTGAAAGTTTTTTATTAACTTGGTATATCTATGATGGTTATTATATTTACACATTTTATAATATTTATATTATTATTATATTTTTATCTTGTAATATTGTTGTAATGTTTTCTTTTTTTTTTTTTTTTTCTTTCTTTCTTTATTTATTTATTTATGTTTATTTTGAATTTAATTTTAATATATATTATTTCTTTTCTTCTATACAAAAAAATAATATATTCCACTGTTTACTTTTTTGTTATTTGTTTCTTTTTCTTTTTTTTGTTATGTTCGTCCATAACTAAAACGGAATAATTAAAAATATATATATATATATATATATATATATATATATATATATAATTTTTCTTATTTTTATAAATACTCTATTTGTTGTATCTATAACTGTTGTTGTTTAATTTGGTTAATATTTTATAATATATTTTCTTTTCCTTATTTCGGACTTTTATATTTAATATAGATGATTGATTCAATTTGGTCTACTTCTAAAAATTTAATTTTTTTTTTTTTTTTTTTTTTTTTTTGAATACGCATACTAATTAATCATTACCAATTTAATTTTTACAACATTTATATATTTTTATAATTATGCATATTCAATAATTTCAAATTTTATAATAAAAGAAAAAAATTAACAAAAAGAAAAAAAAAAAAAAAAAAATTGTCAATTTTATAACAATTATCAACTTTCAAATAAATTTCAAAATACTATATTATCTTGAACTTCAACGTATTTTTATATATTTATATTATTTATATATTTAATTATTTATTTTTTTTTATTTTTTTTTTTTTAATTGTCAAAATATAATAAATATCATTATCAAATTTTTATTATCACCAAAAAAAAATGTAACTTTTAAAAAAAGAAAAAAAAAATTTTTTTTTCGCACATTTTTTTTTGGTAATATAATTAAAACAAAATTTCATTCAATATTATATATAAATAATTTTTTATAATATATCAGAAATTTCTAAAATTTTGTGTTAATAAAAAATTTAATTAGTTTTAAAATCATTGTATATAATAAATATATAATATTATATATATAAAAAAAAAAAATATATATATATATAATATATATATAATATATTTTTTCTTCATTTTATTTTATTATATATATAATATATTATTATATATATATTTCATATATTATATATATATATATATATATATATATATATATATATATAAATATAATTTTATATTAATTTATATAACATACTTTATAATTCACTTTTTCTTCTCTCATACTGAAAAAAAATATGTTTGTAAATATATTATATATATAATAATATTTTTTAATTAGAATCAAAACATTATTTATATATATAATATGTATAAATATATATAAAGGACAACATATAATTTTATATAAAGAAAATGTTAAGGTAAAACAATTTTTCCAAATAAATTTTTAAAAATTAAATAAAAAAAAAAAATATTATATATTTATTTATATATTTATATATTATATAAAAGAGAAAAACAAAATATTGCTATAACAATATATGAAAATACAAAAATTTAGAAAAAAAAAATTTAGACGTTTTATAACACTATAAAAAAAAAAATATATATATGTGAAAGAAAGAGAAATGTACATATATATATAATATGTTTAAACATTTCTCTGTTACCTTTTTAATTATAATTATAATTTTTATATTATTTTATATTATTTTATTTTAATTTTTTTTTTTTTTTTTCTACATATATAACGTTCTTTTACATTATTCATTACCAACATGAAAAGTCCATTTTACTGGGTTTAGAAAAAGATTCTTTATTTTTAAAATTTAATTTTGATATACTATTATATTCTTCTTTATCAATGGGTTGATTATTTTTGTTTATATCTTTCCATTTTATATATTTACCAATACTGTCATTTTTATTTTCTGTATAGTTCTTATCATCAATAAAAGTTTCAATATCTTCCTTTTCATTTTTTACCTTTTTATCAGTTTTTATATTTTCTTTCATTTCTTTTATAACATCTTTAAATGGATTAGTATAAATAATACATTCATTCAAACTATACTGTTCCTATAAGTAGATAAAATATATATATATATATATATATATATATATATATATGTATTATTATTATTATGTATTTATTATTTTTAATTATTATTATTATATATAAGCATGTACATACACTGAATTTCGTTATATACTTTATAATTCCTTTCATGTTTACGTATATAACTAATGTCTTTTCATCATATACATATTATATATATATTATATTTTCTTATTATGTATAATACCTGAGAATTTGATGACATATCTAAATTTTTTAATTTATTTAATGTATCACTTCCTCCAACAACTAGCAAAATAACAAACAAAAATATATATATATATATGTAATATTAGAAATATATAATTTTATACACAATATATATTAATTTGACATATACGAAAACAATTTCTTTTCTTCCCTTCTCATTATGAAAAAAAAAAAGAAAAAAAAAAAAAAAAAAACTCATTTTTCTTTTCAATTTTACCTTTTCCTATACATATGTCGGGACTTACATAATTTTCAGATAGGGATATATAAAACATATTAGAATATTTGTGGTTATAATATTTAGAGAAATATATATTTCCAAAAGTATTAGTTTTCTGCACTTGTCTATGATCATTATATTTTATATATTTGATTGCTATATCACTATCATTATCACTATGTTCATTCATTAATGTTTCCTTAAACTTTTGTATCCTTGTTTCATCATTTAATTTATTTCTTAATTTATATTTTTTTAATTTTTTTCTCCAATAAAATCCAGAAGCTGCTGCATGGACATTTTTTTTATTTGAACCAAAATATACAATATTTTTATCATCTTGTTTTTTAAAAATATCTGTTTTGTTATAATATTTATATTCACATAAATATAAGAAATTATGACAAAGTTTAGGATAAATATGAGCATATAATTCTATATTTAACATACCTATATCAGTAATTAATCTTATATAACTATTTTTTTTATTTGCTTTTATCTTTTCGTATATTATATCATGAACTTGATTTTCTGAAAGATAAATAAAAGAATTTTGATAAGTTATATTAGATATAGTAGATGTAACACTTTGTGCTAATTTATTATCACTATAATTTGTACATTTTATTTTTATTTCATTTTCACTGCTATCACTATCATAATTTGTAGAATGAATATTTTTATTATATTCATCTTTTTTATTTTTTAACATATTTTTTTCAATAGAATGTCCACTTTCATTACTATCACTATTATAATCTTGTATTATTCCATATACTTTTTTTTTTTTTTTTTTTTCTTCTTCTTGTTCTCTTTTTCTTTTTTCTTTTTTTGTTTCTTCCATTTCTTTTAATATACTCATAATTGCACCATTGTCTTGAATAGACGGAGCAAAAAAATTTTTTTTTGTTTTTTCATTGTCTTCTTGTTCTTTATCATTTAAATGGCTAGCTACATAACTCGTTTTATTATTTAAAGGATCTTGTAATACAATAAAATCTTCTTTACTTATTTTTTCATGAGTTATTGGATCAAACATTTCATTTTTATTATGAAATAGTTTATATATTTCAGATGAATAAACATTACCAGTTTTCCTATTCAAAATAATTTTCGTATGTTTATTAAAATATTTTCGAGTAATAGGACAAATATATTCATTATTATGTTTATAAAAATTGGCTTTAATTAATTTCTTTATATCTATAGAATATTTAATTCTCCTATCCTTTTCATCTTTACTCATTTCTTCTAAGACACTTTTTTTATCATATAGTCTTCCGTCTTCATCACAGTACGGTTCACTAAACGGCCTTAAACTTATACAACTGTAAAGTGAAGAAAAAAAAATAAAATAAAATTATATATATATATATATGTATGTATGTATGTATATTTTATATTACATATAATAATAATATGGTGTATGTTTTCAATTTCATTCACATTTTTATTATATATTTGAATTATCTTAGCAATTAAAATATTTTATTCAAAAATGAATAAATAAGAAAAAAAAAATCTTCAAATATATATATATATATATATATTATATATATATATTTTATTCAAGTACTCACCAGTAGTTGAATGGCAGAAATGATGAACCTCGGGATTTTAATTTCTTTTTTTTTATCTCAGCATCCCTTCGATATTCTGATTGTAAAATGTATAGCTTATCTTTACTATGCTTATGTTTCCCCATTTAAAATAATATATATATATATATATATATATATTAAAATCCATATAAATATAATATATATATATATTTTTTTTTATTAAACATTTTCTTCTTATTTTTCATTATATAATCAAAATGAAAATCAAATTTGTTACTTCAAAAATACATTTTATATATTCTTTATTATATATATTTTTGCTTTTTTTATTTAATACATTTTGGGAAAGAAAGAAAAAAAAAAAAAAGTTACAATGTGATAGTATTTTATAAGTAATATTTTATATATTATATATTATATTTTTTTTATGCATATTGGTAAAAAAAAAAAAAAAAAAAAAAAAAAAAAAGATGTGATTAAAGATATTATAGGTAAACATATATAAATATATATATATATTTATATATATATATATTACATATGTATATATTTCCAAAAGTACTTATTTTTATGTATGTTTCTTTCTATTTCTAAAATAAATTCATTTTCTTTAATTTGATTTATTTTTCCTAAGTATTAAAAACATATGTTCTCCATATGAATTACCCAAAGTTTAAATGAAAGAATATAAAATAAAATAAAATAGAAATAAATGAACATAGAGATTATATAAGATAACATAAATTAATACAATTAGTTGATTAAATATTATATATACATACATATAATATATATAGATATAGATATATTTTTCTTTCTTTTTTTTTTTTTTTTTTTTTTGAGATGAAAATTGTTATATAACATTTTTGAAAAAAGTCATGTTCCAAATTTTTTTAAATAAGCTTGTTGGAAAATAAATATATTAAAAAAGGATCTTATATAACTTTTTATAGAAATGATAAAAGAAAAAATAAAAAAAAAATAAAAAAGTTTAAATTATATAACCTATTCCAATCTTCTATGAAAATAAATATAGTGATATAATATATATATATATATGTATGTATGTATTTACTTATTTATATTATCTATAGATATAAATGATATGCTCTTATATTTTATATCATATAATATTTATTAGATGACAAAACCATATAATTTAAACACTTCTTCCTATGATATATCAAATGATTACAATAGTCTTTACATAGAAAATATATTTAATGAAATTCAGAATGAAATAAATAATACATGTGCTAGTGATTATATTGTGGAAGAAAAAGAAGGAAAACATATCAGTAGTAATAATAAGAATGAATATAATAATAAGAACAATATAAAGAAGAATTATTCTTCAAATAATAATTTATATAACTATATTGGACATATAAATAATAAACTAATAAATATAGATGAATATGTAAATTTTATAAACAATAAAAAAAATGAATACAAGAAAAAGAAAAAGGAATATATAATTGAATATATTAATAAGAATAAGATAAAAAAATTACATTATAAAGACATGATTTTGTTATTTGAAAAATATGCAGAGATTTTGGAATTCAAGCATAAGTGTTTATTATGTAATAATTATTTATCCTTTTCATATCTATATCTTAACAAATTTGTAAAAAAATTAAAACTAAAGGATACAAATAATCACGTTTATGATTATAAATATAATATTACCTGTATTGATAAATATGACAAATGTAATGATCCAAATAGAAAACATATAAAATATGAAAAAGATAAAAATTCAAAACATATACATAACGACAAGGAACAATTTTACTCATTCCCTTTTTGTGAATGTATAGAAAAAATTCATTATTCAGAAACCTATATAAGTAATGAAAAAGATTCCTACTATATAGATATGATTGATTATATAAAAAAAAATACATCCTTTTCTGTATGTAATAAAAAAAATATGGTTATAAAAGGATTCTTTAAAAATGTGAAGTTTACCAAATTTTATAATTTCTTTAATGAAAAATATGGTAAAACATTTCTTATCAAAAAAAATTATAATGCACATACAAAGTATATAAATATGTCTAATTATTTTCAAAAGCCAATTTTAACAATTGAGCATGTCAAGGAGTTGAATAGTCACACAGAAAATTTTATTCCCTTCTTCGTAAGAAAAAAAATATGTATTAAACTATGTGTACATTAATAATATCACCTTGTTCACACATATATATATGATATATTATATATATATATATATATATATATATTTTTTTTTTTTTTTTTTAATTTAGAAAATCAATCATGTAAACACCCTTTTGACAACAGTGGAGAAAAAAATATTAATAGAATGCTTAAAAGTTACTAATAAAATAATATTTCATGATAAAATTGATAAATTAACAGTAATAATTTTTTGTTATTTGAGCAATTTACACAACATTGTTATGAGATTAAATGCAGAATGTATCATGTGTTGCTATTCAAAGAAGCATTTTGAATTCTTCTTATACGTAAGTATTATGTTTCATGTGTATAATACATCATATATATTATATATATATATATATATATATATATATGTGTACATTTTTTTTTTTTTTTTTTTTTTTAGTATTTTATTCAAAAGAGCAATGATACAGTTAAAAGAATGAAAACACTAGCTGTGAATTTTTACACAAACGAAGATGTTAATAATAATAAAGTTGAAGATATCAATATATGAAAAGATTTCTTTTCTTTTTTTTTAAATAATTCATTAAATATAAACTGGAGTAATTAATAATATATATATATATATTCATACATATAGTATTGTATTTATATTATATATATCACAATAAGCTTAATATAATATATATATGTTTATATGTTATTATATATTATGTTATATATATACATATATATATATATATCTTTTTTTTTTTTTTTTTTTTTTTATCCCTAAGAATTAGGAACAAATTTTCATTTGTTAGAATTATTTTAAATATCATATAAATATTCAATTAATTTAATATAATATATAATACTGATAATAATAATTAAAAAAAATGAAGAAAAAAGAAAAATAAAATAATACAATATAATATTATATTATTTAAAATATAGGATAATAAAGAAAAAAAAAAAAAAAAAAACTCTTCTAACAATGTATAAAAAGAATATACATTTTGCTGTACCCATATTTACGATTCATATTTATACTATATTTATACACCATGATAATATATAATATTTTTAATATAAATAAATTTTTTTTATGATTACGCATAAAATATGAACACATTATTATTTATATACATTTTGAAATATATAATTAAAATATCTTTGATAATAATATATAATTTTTTTATATCTAATATATATATTATATATATATATATATATATATATATATATATATAATTTAATATTATGTATATGGGGATTTTTTTTTTTTTTTTTTTTTTTTTTTTTTTTTTTATTATATAATATATATACAAATTTACTTTATTTAAAAATATCACATCATCGTTTTTAATATTTTTAAAAAATATATATATAATATTAAAATAATAAAAACATTTTTTCTTTTTTTTTTTAATAATTAGATTTTTTTTTTTTTTTTTAATTTTCAACTGACCTTATTTATTATATATATACATTTTGTGAAATTTAATTTATATATAATAAGTTACGTATGTATTTATAAAAAAAAGTACATTTTTCAATTGTATTTAATTTTTTTATAACTATGTATAATCCTTATTTTCTTCATACATAAATATATGTATATATATATATATATATATATATGTATGTATATTTTAGAAAAATGTATAAATTTCAATAGAATTTTTATATTAAGAAAAAAAAAAAAAAAAAAAATATATTTCTCTAATATATTTTCAAGTTAAAATTTTGTTCTATGTTCTATTATTTTATCTTAAAAGGACACCTTTAATGTTTTATAATAAAAGCTTACTGTAATTAAGTATATTTATATATATAACCCTGCCTTGTATATAAATTATATATATATATATATATATATATATATTATACCATATGTGTATTTATTTGCATGGTGGTTGTATATTTCCTTTCATCGTACTTTTTTTTTTTTTATTGTTTTATTTATTTTTTTTTATTTTGAAGATTTCTCTATAAAAAATGTAAAAAATATATGTAAAATAAGATAATTCTTTTATTCATTTATTTATTTATTTACTTATATATATTTATTATTATGAAATTAAATAAAAAAAAATATATATTCCTTATTGTTCTACCAAATTTATTATCTATATATAAATGTTATGGAACATGTTAATTTTAAATGTGTAATAAGAAGAACAAACAGAAAAAACTAAAGTGTTAAAAATATAAAGAATCTATTTTAAAATAACAATAATGTAAATATTAAAAAGAGTTAAGGAGAAGAAGAAAAAAAAAAAAAAAAAAAAAAAAAAAAAAAGGAACAAAATAAAATTAAAACAAAAATTAAACTTATAACATTCTATCAAAATATATATACATATATATATATATATATTATATGTATATATAGTAATATTTAAAATTGTAAAGAATAATAATAATAATAACATAAAGAGAATGCTATAATTTGAATTAAATAAAAATGGGTAATTGCAAGTCTTATTCTTCTCACTTCAGTGTTAATAAAAACAATACTAATGAATTATATGAAAACTTAATATGTAATTTCATTGAAAAAGATAAACTTTTGTTTTGCCCAAAAGCTTTTGTTATATATGAAGGTAAATGTAAATAAATATGTATAATATCATGTCTATTTTGTTTATGTAAAAGTGTTTTCTTGTTATTATAATATATTGTATATATGTATATATTTATTTTGTTTTTAGTTTTAAAAAGAAAACTCGAAAATAAAGATGAGTTCAAGTATTATATTGTGAGGACCCTCCAGAGGAAGAAAGTTAAAAATGCTTTAATTGGTTTAAATGAAGATTACAACATTGATGTTTTGAATTTTTTATTAAAGTTATTTAAAAGGATAAACAATGATTATTATAACAACATATTGAACTTCCAATATAGTAATTATTATAATTATTTTGTTCGTGAAGATACAAAATTTGTAAGTTTCTCGGAACAAATAAATATCATTCATGACATATATAATTTTGTACGTATGAAATATATACTTGAAAACATTTGCTTACATTTATATTTTGAAGTACATGATTATTCTAAGGAAATTTATGAATATACAGAAAAAAAAAATGAAAATAATAAAAAGATGAGTACAGTAAAGGTAGTAAAAGAAAGATCGAATGATTTATTACATTTTAAGAAAAAGAGCATAAGTAATACATTAAGAGATAGAAACAATATGATATTTTTAATAAAAAATCGTTTTAAAAAAATTGAGAGCTTTTGTAAAAATAATTTACATTGTAATGTATTTGAGAATTTTAAAATATGTAATATGATGTGTTTATATATTTTAAAAAATAATTATAAAATGAAATGTATTTTATATAATATATTTAGTGTTATGTTTTTTATAAATAATTATTTTAATATATATAATAAGGGACAAATTACTAATCATATAAAGAAATTATCATTTAATGAAGATAAATCACAAATGAAAAATGAGTTTTTAACAAAATTCAATAAAGAAGAAGAAATTAAATATTCCTCTTCTTTAGAAGATATATATAAAAGTTATTTATTTATTTCTTTATGTCTTAGTTCTGATGAACAAATTAAAGAACATATATTATATAATACAATTATTAATATAAATCAAAGTCCATTACGATTCTCTAAATGTATTAGTGAATTCTTAGATATGTATAATATTTCACCAAAAAAAATGAATACTCTTTTTTCATCAAACGAAATGATGGATAAAAAAGAAAAAAAGAAAAAAAAAAAAATATACGAATGCTCATATAAAACCATACAGAATTCATATATTAATGATAATTTTATAAATTCTCATTATATTTGTCAAAATCAATATATAAAAAGTATTTTAAATATAGGTAATTCAAATTATCACATAAAAAATAATATGATGATATTTTGTTTTGTCTTATTCGAAAATTCGACTTATATGCAAACTAGCTATAGAATAAATAATACAATGATCGAGAAAGGAAAAGATGCAAAAAAAGAAAAAGACCAAGAAAAAGAAAAAGAACAAAAGGAAAAAAAAAAAAAAAAAAAGAAGAAACTCTTATATAATAACAGTAAATCCAGTGATCAAATGAATACATCATTGACTCAGAAGAAAAAAAATAAACAGAAAGAGAAGAAATTCAAATTTAACCTGAAATTTTATAAAAAGAGCATGAGAAAGGAAAATAATAGTAGTACACATAACGAACATGAAGAAAATTTTAAAAATACATATGAATTAAAAAAAAGCTATTCATATAATTCAGATTGTAAAAAAATGGATCATATTTCCTTTGATTTAAATAGTATAGGTTTTTTTAGAATTGATTTATATAATCTTATGCAAGAAAATTTTGAACACAATATAGATGATAATATGGATAACTACGTAAAGTTATATACTATAAAAAAAAAAAAAATTAACAATAAAGAAGATGAAAATAATAAAAGAGGAAGCAGTAAATACATTTATGTTAAGAAAAAAATTAAAACCAAAAAAGATTATGAATTAATTGAAACTATGAAAGATAATTTCATACATGTTGTTAATGTTTTAAAAACCATGAGAAACAAAGAAATATGTTATATATCATCAGCAAATACTTTTGAAGAATCATATGATAAAAATAAAAATGATTACAAAACAAATGTAAGTTACACACAAATAGAAAGTATTGATTATTCATTTAAATCCAAAAGTAGTGATAAAACATTTAAAAAAGAAACCGATGTGAACTGTTCAGAAAAGAACGAACATATTCCATCTGATAAAAATGTAAATGATGAACACAATGATAATGAAATAAATACAGTATGGAATGAGAACAGGGTTAGAAAAAATATAGAAAGTAATGAAAAAATTAATGTAGGAAATAATTTAATAAAACCATTTTTCATAGGAGTGCATGATATATTTATTCCTTTTGATATGGAAAAACTTATTCATATTAAGTCACATGATACATTTGAATTTAAAGATAAAGAAATAATTAGAACAAAGACTACACCATTATATAGAAAAATACCTAATCATTCCAGAATACATACAAGAAAAGGTGATACCCTTGCATTAAATAAAAATGAAAGAAAAAAGAAACATATAGTATCAAAGGGAGCAAAAAATAAACTTCATTACAAGGAAAGTTATACAGAAAATGAAAGTTTTTATAAAAGTGTTAATATAAGAACAAATAAAAGTACGGAACTTGATGGGAAAGATGATTCGTTTAATGTTTTTTATAGAAATGGGGAAAGTGATTTATTGTTTAGTAAAGATAGCTTAAATTTTGATCATATTTATGAGAATCCGACCTTAATGAATATATTTGAAGAAATGAAATATAGAGAACAAACAGAAGAATTATTAAAACTATATAATTTTACTACTAAAAAAAAAAATATGAACGAATTTTTAAATAAAGTAAAAATGTATAGTAAGACAATATGTATTAGGGATGTGCCTGCAGAAAATAATGATGATATATATACTGATTATAATTATTATAATAATTATAATTATTATGATAACGATGAATATGATAATGATGATGTTAGTAACAATAATCGTTATGAATATGAAAAACATTTAGCACTTTATAATAGAAATAAAATGAAAAGGATTCCAGAGTATGAAGATATGAAGAAAATAAATTCAAAAAGTAAAGGAAAATCACAACATAATAAAGAAAAAAAATCTATTGATGATGAAATAGATATGGAAAATTATGAAGATGAAATAGAACAAAATAATGATGATGATCTAAATAATATTAATAATGATGAAGACAATGAACAAATAAATCAAAATTTTTTTAAAGATTCTTTAAAAATATTTATACAACACAAACCAATTGGTGAAATGTGTAATTTTGTTAATATGAAATATATACATATTTCTTTTAATATGTATAAAGTATATGAAGGGAAAAAAAAAATAATACTTAGTACATATACAAATAATGAAAAAATTGGTTCATTACAAAAAGATAATGAAAAGGAAAATGTAAAAGATAATGTAAAAGATAAAGAGGATGAAACTAAATGTATGGGGAAAATAGAATATAATATTACGTTAGATAAAAATGAAAATTTTAAATATATAATAGACTTAATATTTTTGCATTTAAATTATAATAGATGTTATTATATATATATACCCAAAAGACTTTTAGATAATTTTATGAATAAAGGTGAAATTCCAGAAGATAATATATTTCTTAATTCTATGAATTGTAATTGTGATATAATTTTAGAAAATTTCTATATCATTGATCCTAATGATGGTATTCCTAATCATAATTTATCAAATATACGTATTCCTTTATATTTTGAAAAAATTCATTTTGTCGAAATTGTTTCATTTCTTTTATGTGATGTATTAAAAATATATAATAAAATAAAAAAACTAAAAAAATATTTTGAAAAGAAATGTATAGAATTTATAAAATTATTTTATGATTATTTTGATACTCAATTGAATAAGATAAATTATGAATATTATAAAGAAAAAAAAAATAATATATTATCGCTTCCCAATGAACTTTTAAAAAAAAGAGGTTCCAAAAAATTAGAACATTATACTATGTTAAGTAGTGGTATTAATATTTCTTCATTAAGGCATATATCAAATTTGAGTGAGGAAAAATATATTAGTACTAAAGAAGATAATAATAATTTTATTAATAATAATAATAATAATATGGATATTAAATCATTAATAATTAATGTTTCATCTACATTAAATTCAGAAAAGTGTACAAATAATGTTAACAACCAGATGAATAATATGAATCAAGAAAATGATGAAGATGATTCTAAAAATAAGAAAAAAGCAAACAATAATAATAATAATAATAATAATAATAACAATAATGATAATATTATATTTAATAATAATTTTAGTACATATAAATCTAATGATGAAAATCCTTTCTATATTGGATATAAATATAATAATATTTATATAAAAATAATAGACATAAAATTATATGATTTTATTATAGATTATCTAAACTATATAAAAGAAAATAATAGTTGTTATTATTTATGCCCATATATATTTGTTTATAAATTTAAAGGACTTTGCTTCCTTTTTGTTCCTGTATGTAACAACTTTTATTTACTTTTTTATCATTTCTTTTTTCATTTCCTTAATTGTTCAGATTTTTTTAGTTTCAAAAAATGTTTTAATCGAAATATTAATAATCATGATGATGTTTCAAAAATACATTGTGCTGTACCCACGAATCATAATTTTCTATATATTAATAATATAATTAAAATATTAAATATACATAAGAATAATAAAATGTATGTGAAATATATTTCATTAAACAAACAAATGCAAAATAAAGAAACTGTATATTATTATAAATGGATTAAAAGCAAAATTGTTATTGATATTAGAAACTCTTTTTCATCTCCATATTTTATTCGTACGAAGAATTTTATTAGTTTTATTGAAAATACAAATTTAAATATATGTCTAAGGAAATTATATTTAAATAAAGATTGTGCCTTTTCTGTAAAACTTGATAAAAAGAATAAGAATAATGAAAATTCATCTGCGTTTAATGATATCATATGTTTGTTTAACCAGTATTTTAATATGTTTACTTATTTCTATGATGAGAAAAAAATGAGTAGAAATAATGAATTATTTCGTCACAATAGATATATAATTATCCCGTATTTTAATGATATTTATATTAATCGAAATAACTTGCTTATTTATTGGAAAATGTTAGAAGATTTAAAAAATGTTAAAGCGGAGAATAAGCTTAATGATTCCAATAATAAAAATGACAATAATAATTATAATAGTAGTAATCAAAATATTAATTATAATAATACAAATAACAGTAATGATAAATGTTTGAACGAATCTGAAAAAAATGAATATCACAATAAATATGGAATGAACGAAAATATAAAGGATGATAACTACTACTATAATAAGAATGATAATGAAACGAAAAATCTTAAATATTTTTTTATTTATAATATATATGAAATCCATAGAGATATCTTCATAAATTATTTTTATTTGTTATTAAACAAAATAATAGTAGAAGCTGTAAAAGAATTGAAATTAAATAATTTTTTAAGTATTCATAATTTATTACAATTATTAAATAATTATGAAATAAATTTCAATATGTTTTTTTGGGTATTATATGATAATTATATAAATGTTTACAAAAAATATAGTGTTCATGCAGAACTTGTAAATTTTTTTAATAATAATAATCCAAATAAAAATTACGTTCTCGATTCTTTTAAAAAACAAAAATTTAATTATTGTAATAAAAAGAAGTTTTATGTAAGACGTATTTTAGTATTTTGCACATGTATATTATTATCTATCATATGTAGAAATATATGTGAATTTTTTATAACAGAATTAAATTATTCTTATGAAAATGTATTCAGTGTGATATGTTACTTTTTCTTTTCTAATAAAAAGCTTCCTCAGATAAATGATGATATAAATTTGAATTTTTTAAAGTCAATTTATTTTAATTTATTTGTATCCTTAAGCTTTGTTTTGCAATATATCCCATTAAATGTGCAATACTTAAATTTGTTTAAACTTATAAAGAAAGTAAGAAAATATAAATTTATTTTAGCCATTTGTTTAAATCATATATGTGGTATGAATATACCTTTCTACCTTTTCTGTGAACTTTATAAGTTGCCGTTACCTATGTTAAATAATTTCTTTTCTTTTAATAAAAGAATGTGGAATAATTGTTCTAATAATTTCGAATTAACAAATTCAATAACTTTGAACGAATTAGAAGAAAATTATTATGATGAAATTGATTTGAAAATGGATGAGAAAAAAAGTATTCAATGGATAAACGACAATTTTGATTTTAATATATCAAATGATTCCTTACGTCTTTTTAAAAATAAAAAGATAAATAAACAAATATATAAATGTTTTCATAATAAAACAGAACACAATAAATATAAGAATTTTATAAATCTTGTGATTAAATTGAATTTTAATTCTTATCCAAATTTATATACATTTCATAATATTGAACAGGCTTCAGATAATATATTAACTTATTCTACATATAACAATCTTTTTAATTTCAAACAAAATCATTATAATAATAATAATAATAATAATAATAATCATCATCATAAAAATAATGATACGAATGCTGATTTTTTCATAATTATTTTTTCACATTTTCTTAATTTCATATACCAATTTTGGAGTAAAGAAATTTGTGAATTAAGTGAGTATCAAACATTACGTAGTGCAAGCTATTCAAGTCAAGATATAGAATATTCAAATAAAATAGAAAAAAACAACAAATTAAATAATATAAATATAATTATGCAGTATACATTAGATTATTGTGAAAAAACAAATGAATATTTAAGAGAATCAAGTATACTATTAGAATATTATAATATTTTTAAAGCAAGTACTTGTTTACAGTTATGGAATCAACAAAATATAATGGAAAATGGTGTTTTTGATTGTATCTTATATATCATAGAAATGCATTATCCTAATTTATTAACTATTCTTCCAATTTTTTTGAAAGAAAATTTTAATCTCTTAACATATGATATAAAAGTTTATCTAATAAACATATTTTTCTTTATTTTTATTAAAACAGATAAATATAAAATATATAAACAAAATAATAAAAAAAAGAAACATTCAAGTGGTATATATAATAAAATTATAAATAGTACAAATTTTATAGAAAATACTAACGATGTCGTATTGCAAGGTGATAAAAAGGGTCCTAATGAAGTGTTAAAACATTCATCTTTTTCGAAGGATATTTTTATGAACCCATATGATTATGCAAGCAGAAGGAATTTTTTCGAAATGAAATCTGAAACGAATAATGATATGTATAACAAAATGAATATTGACTCGTATAACAAAATGAATATTGGATCGTATAACAAAATGAATAGTTATCCATGTAATAAATTCAATTATGAAACATCTGACGATTTAGAATATGAAACTGAAAACAAAACAGATATACATAATAGTATAGAATCCGAAAGTTCACCTGAAAGTGATATGGAGATAATATATGGAAATAATATAAATTGGAATAATATCCATAAAGACAAACTAAAAATAATTTTATTAAATAATGATTATAATATGTATTTAATGGAATTTTTTTTTAAAATTGTTTTACGAATAGTTCCATTTTTCAAGGTAAAGAATCAAAAGAAACCTGTAAATATGATGAAATCATCTATAATATACAACATCGCAATAATATTAAATATGTTAAGATCATTTAAGAATATTATATTATCAACCAAAAATAATTTCTTTGTATTTATTTATTATTTTTTTATAAAAGGATATATATCATTATTTTTGGTGAATATAAACAGAGCCCTAAAATACTTTAAAAAAGTGTTTCTTCTTCTTTTATTTTTTTTTGGAAATCCAATGTGTTCCTTAAACCCGCATCCATTTTTGTTATATGTTACATATATTTTATATTGTCTAACTGTATTATCCAAATTAAATATGGGAAAATTTTATGAAAATGTTCAAAAAAGGGGAATAAAGTTGTTTAAGAATAATAATTATGATAAAGACGAACAATTATGTAAAGACAATAATGATAATAACAATGATAATGATGATAATGATAACAATAATAACAACAATAACAATAATTACAATAATAATAATAATAATAATAAGATTTATTGTAAAAATGAAAATATTGAAAATGAAGCTTATAACATGAAGAATAAAACATATAATTTTGATCCTAAAAAATATATCATTGACAATAAATTACATAATAATATGAATTATGAGGATAAGGAAAATGATACTTTATTTAGTGAAGAAGACATATCCATAAATAATATATGGCTAAAACAGAAATATGAAATATGGATGCTTTTAGAAATACTTCGTTCAATTAAAAATAATTATATAAAATTTAACAATAATATATATTTAGTACCGTTGAATTATTTGTTTATAAATATAAAAAAACTTTTGAAACAATGCATACAAGAAAACAAAAAGATTAAGACAACTGATAGTGTAAATAACCATTATAATAAAGAAAAGCATTTTAGAAAAAATAGTAACGGAATGGATTTAATAAAGAAAGATGAATATGTAGTTAATTCCTTTTTAATGAATACTGTTAATATAAAAGATAAAATACCAGATGAAAACTTATTAATAAATATCAATAACAGTTATTTAGCATTATATCCTACAACTGAAAATGTAAATGTTCCAGAAGTTCATATAAATGAAGACATTGATAAGTCATTTTTATATTATTCAGAACTGGAAAAAGAACAAATAGAAACTAATACTTTTTATAATAATGAAGAGTATGCACAAATGAAAGATTCCAATCTTGTAGAAATTGGAAATCCTATAATTAAAGAAAATGAACAAGTCAAAGAAGAATTATATAAAAAAGGCAAACCTGGAGAATGTGAAGATGAAAACGAACATGAAATAAATGATATGGAACAAGAAAATAATACATATTTTTTAAATTCCCGAATATCAACAAATAATTTTTATAATGAAGAAAATAAACATAGAAAAATTAAGAATAATAAAACAATGCATTATGGATACATTGATAAAAAAGACATTTGTAACATATTATTATATAACTTAATATTTATTAATAAAATGAACAAAAAATTAAATAATTGCAACAATATTGGTTATTACCATTTTAAATATTGCAACTTTAAAAAAATTGTTATAAATTACAATAAGTATTATAAAATGATATTGGAAGCGTTTAAGAGTAAATTGTGCAAAAATTATTATGCTTACACATTTGGAAATAATGAAAATGGAACACTTGCTATTGGTAAACCTTCTTATCTAAAGTTATCTCCAACTATTGGTTCACTTGGATATAATAAAAATAAAAAGAGTATAAAACAAGGTAACGATTTTTGGTTTACGAATAATTTGCAACTACTTCCAATTAAGATTAAAAAAATATGTATGAATGAAGGCATGATTTCATTGATTGATAAAAAACATAACTTATATATTGGTGGTAATAATACATTTCTTGGATCAAAAAGTGAATTGTATTTTAAAAGGGTAAAGTCAAAAGATAATTATTTAGGAGGAAATGTACATTGTAAATCAAAAAAAACACATGACAAAATAAAAATAGATAAATTCTTTATGAATTTAAAATTAAAAAAAATTAAAAAAGAGGAAAAGGAATTCCTTGATTATAATAGTTCATCTGGTGATAGTGATAATGTTCTATTTGAAAAATCGTTATCATATAATGGAACTACAAAATTTTTAAAACGTTTAATTTTTCAAAATGATAATTTTTCTGAATTTGATAGAAACAATGATGATACGGTATATAAAAAAGCATGTGCAAATACCATGGGTGTATCCATAAATATGATATATGATAATTTTAGTTCTTGTGAAAGTGACATACATTCATCTATTGATAGTGATGACAGTGATGCTACATATATTAAAGTTAGTGATATAGAAGAAATAAATAAAAATTTAAGTATTAATATTTTATTAAATAATGATGAACATAAATCTTTCTATATACAGAAAAAAAGCTATTCTCTAAAAAAGGTGTCTATAGATGATATTAATATATATAACAGCATATTATATTATTCATCTTATGATAATCAGTATTTAACACACATTCTTCCAAACTACATTTCTTCCGTAAAAATTATGAACAAATATTGTAAAAAACTTTCGTATGATTATTATAAAGAAAAAAACAATGCAAACTTAAAATATCAAGCAAAAAATATACAAGGAGAAAAAAGGAATAATGATGAATATGAAAATTCACAAAGATATTTAGAAGAATCGGAATATGGAAAAACTACCAAAGGGTATTATAAGAATAATAGCATGATGTCATCAGGAGGAAAAATTGATAAACTGTTAATGGAAAATAATGTAAATAATTTTAAGTTTATTTATAATTTTATACATGATATTAAAAATAGAATAAAATTTATTGATATTTATAACGGTTCAGATTTTGTTATATCAATAAACAATTTTGGTCATGTATATGCATGGGGAAATAATAAATATGGATGTTTAGGAACCGGTGATACCATTAATAGATATGTTCCTACATTAATTGATCCAGGTTATTTCTTTTTATATGATTTTGAAAAGCTGCAAATACACACAAGTTACAAAACAGAAATTTCAATAAAAGGTATCGAAAAAACAAATAGCATGTGTAATGAAAATATATTGTATAATTCTTTATTACAAGAAGCAATTAAAAAAAATATTTATAATAAAAATATAAAAGTTCAAAATAATATAAAAGAATCCTTTATTAAATGTAATGAGGCGGAATGTAGATCTGTTAATTCAAATAATTTTGTAATTCCAAATAAACATTTTAAAGATGACATTTTAGTGACATTAAAAACAGATAATATTTATACATCAGAACACATGCTCAATTTTGAAAACATAAATGTTGACAATGTAACGATAAGTGTACAAAAAATTTACGTTCCCATTAATTCCATTTTTTGTGGTAATAATCATGTTTGTGCATATTCAAATGGATCCATATTTATGTGGGGTGAACAAAAATTAGGTCAAACATCCACACCTTTTGAAAATATATACTTTGATATTTATAATAAATTACCAAAATCAGATAGTGATTCAGATACTAATTATAAAATAAAAAAAAATGAAAAAAGAGAAAGTAGAAAGAGTAAAACAAATGATTTCTTATCTTCAAGTTCTTCAGAAGAATATTACCTTAATTTGTTAGACAGGAAAAAACTTGAAAGTATGAAAAATAGATATAACAAAAATAAAATTTTATTTTGTAAGAAAAAAATTAGCTTCAGTGTAAAAAACCCAATGCAAAATTATTATAACATAACTAATGACGAAATATTCCTTAATAACAGAAAATTAAAATTATCTTCTAATTTAAATGCAACAAATAAAATTAAAAAGAAAAAAGTTAATAACAATTTAGTTCTTATACCCATTCAAGTGTGTGTATTTAATTTATCTTATAGAGTAAAAAAAAAAATAAGAAATAGTACAAATGACAAATACGTCAGTAATAAACCCAATGAAAATGAAGAAAAATATGAAAAAGAAACGTTAATGAATTCAAATTATTATTATAATAGTTTTCCAACTGGTCAAAATAATGATCGCCACATTAAGAATGAAAATATAAATAAAAATTGTGGGGGAAACGTAGGAACACAAAATTCAAAATTAAAAAATTCTAGTAGTAGTAGTAGTAGTACTACTACTAATAATAATAGTGATTATACAAGAGTTTATGATTTTCTTGAATCATTTATAAAAGGTGAAATTGTAAATATGTATATGAACATTTTTAGAAATGACATAAATATATATACAAATATTCCTAATAATATTAATATAAATCCCTACGTATACGGAATGAATTTTTACGATTACAATTTTTATAATGAGAAATATAAGAACTTTCAAAATTATTTAGGAGAGGAAATAAATGAAAATGAATATAATACCAATAATAATACTCATAAGAATTCATATTTTTCTTCAAATAAAAATTATAATAAATATAAAGATGACACTTTAAATAAAAAAATGAACGATGAAAAATATACTAATAAAAATGAAGATGAATATGCTAAATCATCCAAAAAAATTGATCTACTTAATATTGAAGATCCAAATAAGTTTGTAAAACTCATGAAAGAAAATGAAATGATTAACCCACAAATATATGAATACATTGATAAGGAAGAAACTGTATGTATTAACATTAAATTAATTATTTTCTTATTTTTATTTATAAAGAAAAAGTACATGACTATTTTCTTGAACAGTATTCAAATGGTGGCAAATGTATCATGTGGTGAGGCTAATACCGTAATAACATGTTTCAAAAAAAGTATTTATGATAAATATTACAAATATATAGTAAAAAATATTACTTGTTTAGAAAATTATAAACATTTAGAAAGTACAAAATTGAAGTCAAAATTAAAATTAACGTATCCAGAATATTATTTTAGTTCAGCGAGTGAAGACAGTGAACATTTTTATAGAAACGATATATATGATGTTAAAAATTATACAACTTCAATTGTAAATTGGGGTGACAAATCATTTGATGAATATAAAATCATAAATTCTGCATATTCTGGTTCCGATACATCGCACTTTTATCATATGATAGATGAAATATTAGAAAATTATATGTGTATTTATGTATGTGGTAGGGATACAAATAATAATTTATGTGTCAATCATATTAATCAAAGTATATACACATTTACCAGAATAAGTAATAATTTTTTTTATTACAACTTTAACAATTTCCTATATTTATATAAATATAATTATTATTTGTATTATATACATAAAAATAAAGTTCATATTAATCATAACAATGATATATCATACATTCAAAACAATCCTCTTACCTTATTTAAGAATAAATTTAACACAATAAATAATAAAGATGATAATATGAATCTGAATCAATCTAATTCAAAATGTCAAGGTGTTTCACCAAAACAATTTATAATAATAAAAAAAATTGTTTGCAGTAATATTGTTACATGCTTAGTTGATATATATAATAATGTTTATATTGCTGGTGACATAAAATATTATTTTCCAAATCATTTTCATCATATTGCATATGCATCATCACCTTTTGTTAAAATCAATTTGAATAACAATAAAACAATAAAAAATGTATCAATTAGTCAAAATAACATATTTTTAGTATATGATGACAATAGTTTGGAAATATTAGGTTATAATGATTATATCGATTTCTTTGAATATAATCATCCTATATTTTTTACGAACAAACATAATCATAAACATTCATATAATATTGTGAATATTAAAAAATCAGATTTTTTGGTAAAACAAGTAAGTAGTTCTAAAGTTATACAAATTTATATTAATATTTTTATAATGTTATTTTAATGTTTCGAAATTTCGTTGTATATTGATTCTTATAAGTATACTAAAACAATATTATGATATTATACATACATTTGGTGTAATATATATATTTTTTTTTTCATTTATAGATACAAACAGGAAACAATTGTGCTGTAGTAGTTATGAAAAAGAAAAAAAGCAAAAAAATTAGGAAAAAATCAATTAAATACTTTAATTAATTTTAAATATTTCTATTTCATATTTTTCGTATCCATATATATACATTGTTTTTTTTTTTTTTTTTTTTTTTTTTGTTTGTTTCATTTATTAATATATATTTCTCTTTTTAATAAATTGTTTTTCTTTTTTGTTATAAAGAATGTTTATTTCCTCATGTTTAATATTATTTTTTGGAAAAAATATGAATAAACACATAAAGGAAATAACATGTATTTGTTATGTTCGTATATCTAGATTGTTTTTTAATTTGTATTTTGCAAAATTCAATTTTTTAAAACAGAACTCAATTATAATCCATATTTATATGATAATTTAAAAAAAAAAATAATGATATTTTTTTATTATAGTTAACTGCTTCTTTTATTTTTTTTTATTGATATAGTTTGCTAAATGATTAACATATATAAATACGTAAAAAATTCTTAAAAGATGTTATAAAAATATATAAAAATTTTAATTGATTTATATATAATTAATAAATAATGTCCGTAATAAAAAAAATATTATATATATATATATATATATATGTATAATTAATATTGAACATTGTTTTTTTCAGTAATCATTTAATTATTCATTATTGTTGATATAATATTTCGAAAATAGAAGTTTTAGATTAATTTTCTTTTTCAAGTATACATTTAATTTATAATATTTTTACTTTATTATTAATACTTAAGCATTAAATTAGAAAAAAAATTTATGAAGTGCATTAGTAAATTTTATTGTCTATATATAAATTTTTTTTATTATTATTCCCATATTATTTTGAATATGTTTTTTGTAATATTTTAATTTTCATATTTTCAAATAAAAAATTATACACAGCATGAATTTTGAATATTTTAATATATTTTTTTTTTCTTTTTATATATACCTTAGATAAATATAAAACAATTTTTTTGGTTCTTAAACGCAGTTATGTAGATTATTTATTATTATGTATAGATCCATAATACAATATGTATAATGTATATATTAATTTATTATTTTAAAAGAATAAACATGTATACGTAGTTAATACCATAAAAAAATATATTGGTGATCTAGTCTTTTGTTGCCTAAGTATATTAGTATATATAATCAATAAAATATTAGTAATATATTTTACATATATTACTAATATTTTATTAATAAATTCAATAAATATATTAACTCCATTTTTAAGGTTTTTATTATATAATGTCATATATTTCCTATTTTATTTAAAATAAAAAAATTTCGAAATATCATTTCGAATTATTAAGTATTAAAAGTAAACGAAACGAATTATTTATTTGGTAATTGTTATCTAATTAAAAAATTATTATAAAGTTATATTATTCCTTTATGTATTCATATATAAAATTAAGATAACATTCTTAATCTATATAATGTTTACGAGTTTTATTATTTAAATATAATTCCAAAATATTGAAAAATGAATATCTATTTAAAAATTAAAAATTTTTTTATTTACTTTCCTTATTATCCCCTTACATGTTTTTTATAAATTAAATATTAAACATTTATAAACTTTAGATCATTAACTTAATTTTACAATGTTATCATAATAAGTAACAATATGAAGTTATATGTGGTTCTATTAAAAATAAATTGATTGCAATTATACAAACCTTATGTTTCATAAAAAGATGTTGCATTATAACATTGGTCATTTTTACGAATATTAATATTATAATAAAAAAACACTTAATTATATAATGTTAAAACCTTCAAAATATATTTAGGATTCTGATTATTTATATTTTAAAAGATTCCTTATTTATATAGGAACTAACACATATTGTAACATTCAGTCATTATATTCTAAAAGATTTATTTGTTCATGAAGGTTTGATATATATTTATATATATGTGCATTCTCTGTTTTTCTAGGTTTCTAAATATATAAGTGTATATAATTTAAAATTACATTTCAGTAGAACATATTTTATATTTTTATAAATTGCACATTTAAAAAAAAAAAATAGTAATTTGTTAAATAATTTTCTTCAATACATTAATTACAATTTTGTAGAGGTAAATATCATAATATATAAATGAATAAAAACAATCATACATGATATAATACAGAAAACGTATATGTATAATGATTTAAAAGTTAAATTATATTATTACATGAAATTACATACAAATTGTATATTTACATATGCTTTTCAAATATTAAGTTGGAATACAAAAACAAAAAATAAATTAATTCAAATAATCCAATGTGTGTAATTATAATATATCTTTTAATAATACAAATTAAATAAATAGTATTATAAATTCATTTGCAATGTATAATTCTAAATAAATAAGGATTACATTCTATAATATTTATAAATTCATATATAAGGTCTATATATATATGAACACTACTTAAAAAAAATATAATATAAATATATATAATATAAGAAAAAATATATTAATTTCTAATTATAATTTCCATTTTAAAATGTTACTTTAATGTAAAAATATGAGATATTAATAATACATAGTAATATGTTAAATATATTTTATAAATAATAATTTAAATTAATAACAAATATAATAAATTAAATAATTAATAATAATAAATATATATTATATTAAATAAATAAATATAAATTTAAAAATAAATATATATATATAATAATATAATATAAATAAAATTAAATAAAATACATTTGAATTAATTAAAAAAAATATATATATACAAAATTAATACAAATTAATTTAGAATAATTAAATTATTAATAATATTTTAATTTAATTATTTAAAAATTATTTAAAAAAAAATATAAAACAATAAAGTATATAATATAAAAATGTTAATTAAAAAAATAATAAATTAATTAAATATATATATAATAAATAAATAGATAAAATTAAATTAAAAATAAAGTAATTAAATATAATATTAAATAAAAATAATAAATTAAATAATAAATAAATAATTAATTATAAATATAATTAAAATTTTAATTATTAAATAATTTATAATTAAATAAAATATTAATAAATTAATTAATTAAAATAAAAAATTAATAAATAAATTATAATAATTAAAAAATTAATAAATATAAAATTAATTAAATAATAATAACAAGATTTTAATAATTTAAATACATAAAATATATAAAATAAATATTATGAATATATAAAAATACATAATAAAATATTTTATATTATTAAAAAAAATTAACGAATATTATTAAATAATATAAATATTAATTATTGTTAATAAAATATTAATAAATATATTATTATTATATATAATTAATTTATTATATAAACAAATAAATAATTATTTTAATTGTAATATATAATAAAATTTAATATATACTTATATTATATTCATTATAATTTAATAATATAATATAAATTAAATTGTTTAATTATATATATATATATATATATATTTAAATATAAATATATTTTATTATTCTACTTTATTAAATTAAATATATTATGGATGTGTAAAATTAATATATTATTTTAATTAATTAATAATAAATAACATATAATAATAAATTAATAAAATATTTTTATTAATAAATATTTATTTTAATTATATTAAAAAAATATATATATATAATAATTATATAAATAATAATAATAATATATTTATTTAATTTTATTATTAATTTTTATTTTAATTATATTTAATTATTTAAATAATAATAATTATAATATTAATATTTATTTTTTAATATTAATTATATATATATAAAAACATATTGTCTTTTTATTATTTTTTATTATATTTAATTATTAATAATTAATTTAAAATAAATATTAAATTAAAATTTATAATATACATAAATTAAGTATTATTAAATAATATGATAATATTTAATTTAGTTAATACAAAAATTAATATACTTTTTAAATTAAATATACATTTTAATTAGTTTATATATTATTTAATTAATTAAATATATTTATTTTGTTTAATAAATATAGTTATTTAATAATTTATTTTTATATTTATTTAATTTAATTAATTAATTTATATATTTATTTAATTTAATTTATTTATATAATATATTTAATTTAATTTATTTATTTTATTTATATAATATATTTAATTAGTTTATTTATACATTTTATTTAATTTGTATATAATTTATTTATTTATTTTATTTTATTTATTTAATTAATTTATTTATTTAATATAATTTAATTTAATTAATTTTATTTAATTATTTAAATTTATTTATATAATATTTAATTAATTTATTTATATATTTTATATAATTAATATATATAATTTATTTGTTTTATTTAATTAATATATAATTTATTTATTTTATTTATTTAATATATATTTTATTCATTTTATTTATTTAATATATATTTTATTTATTTAATATATAATTTATTTATTTTATATATTTAATTAATTTATTTATTTTAATTATTTAATTAATACATTATTTATTCTTGTATATATTTTGTTTTATTTTATTTTATTTAATTAATTAATTTGTTTTATTTATTTATTTAATTATTTATTTTATTTAATTAATATGTTTATTTATTTCATTAATTAATTTATTTTAATTATTTATTTAATTAATATATTATTTATATATAAATCATTTATTTATTTATTTAATTACTTATTCAATATATATATTATTTTATTTATAATTAATTAATTTATATATAATTATTTAACATATTTATTTTATTTATTATTAATTTATTAAATTATATTATTTAAAATTTTTTTTATTATATATTAATTTTAATTATTAAAAATTATAAATTAAAATAATGATAATAAATATATTCTTTTAATTAAAATAAATAAGAGTATATTTTTAATGTGTAATAATTTTAATATATAATTAATATAATATAATTATAAAAAATATATATTTCATATTAATAACTTAATTTAATATTTATAAGAACATTACATTTATATATATTATTTCTATAAAACAGTTAAAATATAATTTTTATATGAACAAATGATTTATATATATATGTGTGTATTTTAAATTATAATGCATTTTTAATTTTATATCTATTAATAAGAAAATTATACAAGAAACATATTTTTTAGTTTTATAATGTAATACTATTGTCTTTTTGATGAAATATATATTATATATTTAGAGAAAATAATAATAAATTTTATTTGTGCATAAAAATTTGAGATTTTATAAAATAAATGAGGTATATTTTTTTAATGTACCTTTGTCAATATATATTGTAATTATTTAGAATATATGTACAGTTCTTTTAGTTTAAAAATCATTAAGAATTAAAATGCATATATAATTTTTAATAATTGTGTTAAGGTATTTTATAAGACCCTCTATTATAAAAAAAATACATTTACACTTATATTTTTATGAATTCTTATAATATTATATATATAGGCAAAACAATATATTAATAATATGTTTATGATTAAGAGAAAATATTAAAATCTTTACTCCAATTCAAAACAATTTAGAAGGAATTAATTTAAATTAGCATTTTTTCTGTTCTATATAAACTTAAATTATAAATTTATTCTTAACAATAATAAACAAAACGTAAACACAAGAATGTGTAAATATATTATTACATTTATATATTTAAATACTTAAAACATTAAAAGAACAAAATATATTAATCTTTTAAAAAATAGAACAAATGCATATAATTCTATAAATAATTAGAATATATTATTTTAACAATATATATATTTATTATGTTTCAAATACAACAGAGGCTATTATTTTATCATTTATACAAATTTCTGTTGTACACTTTTTAATAGTAAATGATGTTATATATATTTTTTTTTATATTTTTTTCATGTTTAAAAACTTTCTTAATTATTAAATTTTTCGTGTACATTCCTCAATAAATTAGTATGTTATTGGAATTTTCCTAAATATATTTTTCGTGGTTCTGTAAAATTTATTATTTTATTTTATATATTTGATTCGATACACATTTCGTGTAACTTTTACTTTAATCAGGAAATATTTTTTTCTACATTTTATATGTAAAGTTCTATGTGTACAATTTGAAAATATTTTTTATTTTTATAAGAAAGGATACTTTTTGTATTATGTAAAATATCCATGGAAATATTTTTGTTCTTTTTATTTATTTTTTTTTTTATATTTCGAAAACTACAAGCCCCTAATTGTTTATTTGTTTTTTTTAATTTATATTCCTTTTCTTTGAAGTTTTTATATTTATAGATTCCATAAAAAAATGAAATATGCTTCATATTTCTTTATGTGAATATTTAATGTTTTGAACATTTCGAAAAATTTCAATGGAGAAGTGTATTAATTTTTTAGTGACATATAATTTGTTTTTTATTTTTTATATTTTCAAAAAAAATAAAAACAGAATGATAGTTCTTTGTTGATATTTTATGTTTTTTAACAGACAATTTTTATTAGTGTAATTTCTTATCTATACATTTAATATATATGTTGTTTAATCATATAAAAAAAAAATAATGACATTTTTTCAAAATATTTAAAATATAAAATACAATATGTATCCCATAAATAGTATTATTAGAAAAATCTCAAAAAAAGCAAAGTAAAAATACAATTTGTATAATATTAACAATATGGTATTTTAAGGTATATATTAAATAGTCTTTATTGTTTTTCACAACTATTATATAATATATAGATTTTATATTTCATTTAAAAATGATAATATTTAATAGTTTTCAAATTATAAATATTATATATATTTCTTATGAAAAATAAAAAAAATAAAAGGAAAAATTGAAAAACAAATGTGATAAATATTTAAGAATGTTGTGTTTTTTGAAAAATGTAAAATGACAAATATATAAATATATATAATTTAAGTGATGAAAACAAATAAAAAGAAACTAATGAAACATTATGAGAAATAAATTATATAAACAAAAATAATATAATATTGGATTATACATTTAGTTAGTATGAATATTTTTCATTACATAAAAAATATTTGGTTGCGTTTTGTATATATATGCATTCACACAAAAAAAAAAAATAAATAATAAAATAATATATATATATTATGTGAAGTTAATCCAAATTTAAATTGTGTAGTACTTTTAATAATTATTTTTTAATTTTTTATTGTATTTTAATATTTCTTGGGAAATACATAATATTATCTAAAATATGTTATTACAACATACTATTATTGAATATTTTATATATATATATATATATATATATATTGTTAAAGAAAGGTAAATTTTGTTTCTATAATGACGTATTTTATTGAGAAATTAAAATATGAGAAGAAATACTACACATTTTAGAAATTATTATAATAACATTTGGGTGTATTTAAAAACATAATGTAAGGACAATATTATTGCTTTTATAATATCTTCAAATGTAGAGATATATTATGCGGTATATTCAATATTTATATTTTCCTTCTTTTTTTAAATATTTATTATATGTCGATAATGATATAATAAATAAATTTTATTTTATTTTTTTTATAAATGAATAAAATTCCCTTATACATCTAATCAAATAATATTTTTTCCAAATTATATATATATGTGTATTACAATCTTTTTTTTTTTTTTTTCTTATTTAAAGAATTATGCCATCTTTTGAAACATTTTTTATCTCTTTAATTTCAGATATATAATATGTTAACATATTTTTTATCATATACTGTAAGGTTACTTCACTTTGTGCACATGTAACACATGCTCCTTCTAACTGTACGTAAACTATACCTAAGATGTTAAAAAATTAAATAATACATAAAAAATTACAAAATGATAAACTGGTGATATATAATAAAAATTATATATATATAATATGTAAAATATATGATATTATGTTTTACCTTTATCTACATCAAAACAAATAAATTTAATATCTCCACCATCATTTAGAATTATTGGTCTTACTCTTTTCTCTATTAATAATTTTATACTGCTTATAATTTCCATGATATCTTCATTGTCTTTATATATTTTTTCATTTTTAATTTTTTCCAATACCGGAATAATGTGTTCATCATTAGTACTCTTATTGTTTACATTTTTTTCAAAAATGTGAATGAATTTGTTTATTTCATTTATATAATTTATATAATCAGAATTATTTATTATCGAAAAAAACCTTGGGTTTGTACTTTTTTTTGTCACTATATATTTATTTAGCGCTTTTGTTATGTAATTTGAAAATTTCATATTTTTATAAATATTAAAGTGAAAAGTTCGCATCATGCATAACGAGTGTCTATACGAAAAAGCATTTTTAAAATGAATCATCTTTTCTTTTCTTTTTTTTTTTTTTTTTATATTATATAGAAATGCAAATAATTAATTATCAGTAAAAATTTCTTAAAAAATAAAAATATATCATTTTTTAAATTTTATTTTTCTCTTTTTTTTTTTTTTAATTTTTTCTTCTGGATTATTTTAAAAATTCACAAATGTAATAAAATTTTTATGAAAGAAAAAAAAAGGGACCATAACTTAAAGAGAATATATTTTTAATATTACATATATATATATATATTAATTTTTTTTATAAAATTTTTGAGAATGTTTCCTTACAAACCTAGTGAAATTGAATTGCCTGCTTATGAATGGGATAAATTAATTAATGAAAGAATAAAAGAACTAAAGAAAGAACATGATATAAATGCGAAGGTAGAAAAGAAGATATTATTATTTTGAATCATATTAAATAAACGTTATAAAGTTTTATAAAAATAATAAACGTTTCATTTCATATTTAAAAAAAAAAAAAATTACAATACATATATATATATATATATATATATATATATTATATATATTTATATCATGTGTTAATAAATATGTTTATAATATTTTAATATATTCATTTATACATATATGCGAAATTTTTAACACATAATATAAAAAATGATTTTTGAAATATATATATGTTATATAAATATAAGTATAAATTTTTGTTATATTATGTTTAAATTTACAAAGTTCACCTATTATTATTATTATTATTATATATATATATTATTTATTTTTTTTCATATATATATATATATATATAACAACATACAGATTTTTTGTTGTGATAATAAAAATGAAAGAGAAAATATTGGAAAAGTGACAAATTCTTATAAATTACGTAATAATATAAAAATGATTCGTTTCTTAATGAAGTATAATAATACTACATAATTAAAATATTTTGTATTTATTTTATTAATTTTTTGTGTTCATGATTTTGTTAATATTAATCCACTGGCAATTATTTGATTTTCTTCAGATAAAATAAAACGAGATAATGGTGAAATGGTAAAAAAAAGAAAATCGTAAATATTAAAAAATGGTGTATCTAAAGAAATAAAATATTTTAATTCCTCTCTGAAATATTGTGCACAAATGAGAGAATTATTATTAACTTGTATTTCTATAATACCTATATCATGACTACGTAAGCATTTTTTATTATCAAGTTTTTCATAAAATGTAAAATTATTATTATCACTATTTTTGTTAAAACTTTTTTGATAATTTTCAATATCCGTTATATTTTTACTATCAGCAAACTTTAATTTATTTGATGCGATTGTCAAATGGTCATAATTTGAACTAATATTTTTTTTATAAAGAGAAAAAATATTTGTAACAGTTATACTATGTGCAAAACTTAAAGAATAAAAAAGATATTGTCTACCTATAATAAGTGGAATTCGTATTTCATTTAATTTTATTAATACTTTAAATTTGTTACAAGGAATGACATGAAAACAATAATTATGTATTGTATTAAATGATAAGTTACATTTTTCTTTATTTTCTTTATTTTCTTTATTTTCTTTATTTTTTTTGTTTTCTTTAATTTCTTTATTTACTTTATTTTCTTTATTTTCTTGTTCTTCCTTGTTTTCTAAGATTTCCCTATTTATTAAAACACAACCATTATTTATTTTATTATCATCAATTTTAATGTACACATTATCAATGATATCATTAGTTATATTTAAGTGTTCATTTTGGAGGGAGCAATATTTGGCTAGTTCTGATATATATTCAATGGTATTTAAAAGAAAAAAATTGTTTTGATCCAAGTTATATTTATGTTTTATAACATTTGAACATGATATATTATAATTTTGTTCCTTACATGTATTTGATTTATTTCCTTCTTTATCTACATTTTTATTATGTAAAACTGTTAAATTTTTTGATTGTGGAAGTGGGCTATTTTTAATAATATTAATTATATTTGTTGTATTTGCTAAAAGAATGGAAAAATGATCAATATTTATAAATTTGTAAAAGATATCATTTTTTGTTTCAACTTTTTTTATGGTGACATTTTCTTTCCATGGTAATAAATTATAAGCTATACCTTTTGTTTTTAGATAACCATGTAATATTTTAATACTAGCTTTTATCATATTATTTGATTGAGTAAAATCTTGAACTACTCCTACAAAATGGTTATCTTCATTTGTTACATTTTTTATTGAATTCAGTTGATTTTTTTCCTTATCAAAATTAAAAAAGATATTATTTGCAAAAAATAAATGATTCTTATTTTTAACAAAATTATAATATGAATTTAATGCAAAAGAATCCTTTTTTTGTTCGTCTAAAATTTGTTCACATACTTTAAAGAAAAATAAATCTTTTTTTATATTCATAAATTTAATTTGGTTATATAAACATAGATAATTGTTGAATAATGGTATGTGTTCATTTTGTTCAAAATTTACAATATTTTTATTTTTATACGCTGAAACAGGTGTAAATAATAAATTTCTTTCTAATAACGTTTGTTTCTTTTCATTTTGTAGACATTTTTTATGTATATAAAAATTAAGATTAAAAAGAAATTCATAAATACTATCATTTTTAGGACATTCAAAATATGATTTAATAATAGAACATATATGTTGAAATACTTTTATATCATAATCAAACAAATCTAATTTGTTAATTACTATAATAATATTATTAATTCCTACAGATTTTAAAATACATACATTCCTATATGTTTCATCGTTTTTTTTATTATATATATTATTTCCATCAACTACTAATATAGCACAATCTGCATAAAAACTGCATGTATGTAAATTATTTACTAATTCGTTATGACCAGGTGTATCAAATATATTTACTTTTTTAATACACATAACATCATCATGTACGATTTTCCTTTTATAAAAATCTTCAAATATATTTTTATTAACATAAATATTTTTATTTGTATATATGTTATTTGTATTTTTTTCTATATTTTGTTTATCTTGTTCATCATTATTATAATCATTTTCATTTGTTATAATATCATATGCTA
>LT969558.1:1191841-1221841 GCA_900097035.1 Plasmodium blacklocki (nom. inval.)
ATGAGTATTTTTTTATTCAACAGTTAAGAACAAATTTGAAAAATATTCATAAATAAATTTTTAGAAAAAATTAATAAAGCATAATATGGAGCATATATATGAAACGGATGACTAATATAAATAAATAAATATATATATATATATATATATTTATATATTTATTTATTTTTTTATATTTACGTGTAAGTGATAAATTTTATAAGTGACGAAAATGTTTCAAACCATTATGTGGCAGACATTTTTTGAGAAATAAAATTTTATCATTTTACATATAATGAGAAGATATAATAAAAGATATAGGGGGGGTGTAATTCTTAAAATATTTTAAGAATTTTTAATTAATAAGAACTATAATTATTAATATAGAGTCATATTGTAATTTAATTTAATTTAATTTAATTATTTTTTTTCTTTTGTAAATAGCTCGAAATATAAAATCAAAAGAAAAGAATATATTTACACATAAAAGTGATATTCATTTAAAGTTATATATATATATATATATATATATATATATTTTATTTTATTTTTTTGTATTTTTATCTTTTATTAAATGTGTAAATATATTTATTTTTATACTTTTAAATGTATTTTAACTTTTTGAAACAATTCATTAGAACTTTATCATTCTTTTTAAGAAACTTAAAATCAACCTGGTCATTCATGTTAACTTGTTTTTCTTTTCTTTCGTTTATTATAAATAAAATTATTTTAAATGTAGTACACAAAAGAAATATTAATATTCTTCAAATGGAAGGAAAAAAAAAAGAAAAGAAAAGAAAAGAAAGAGCTACATAATTTATTTATTAAACATTATAAAAGAAAATGATTAATTCAATATTATCATAATTTCAATTCTGTTTTTATAATTCTTAAAAATAAAATAACAACTTCTGATTTTATTTTAAAAAAGCCTGCACAAGTCAGGTAAATTTAAAAAAAATAAAATAAAAATAAATAATAAAATTATATATGTCATATGAATTGAATATATTCTAAAGCATGTAATACATAAAATATTTACATATATATATATATAATATACATATTTTTTATAATTTTTAAAAACATAATATTATATTACTTATTTGCATGTATTTTATTCTTCATGTTCATAAATCATAACAAATTGCATATGTTTATAATTATGTAAGCACATAATGAATTATATGATTTAATTCTGGAATGATGCTAAATCTTAAGAATTATCTTTACAAAGAAAAAAAAAAATTATATACATATACATATATATATATATATATATATATATATATAATAAATAAAATAACAAATGCACGAATATTAGAATCAAAATATATAAAGGGATTATATAAGAATACTTAATTTTTCCCGGAAAAAAAATAAGGACTTTTAAAAATACGAAGAATGCACATGATGACGATATTTTCCTATATAATTTTCCATGCATTACATGCATGCACTTTTTAAAATATTTAAGGAGGTCTATATTTGCTTGATACAAGAATTTACCTGAACATGATTTTATGTAACATAAGGAAATTAATTTAAAAAAAAAATATATATATCTATATAAATTTATAATTGTAAATACTATTTAACAATGAAAATATTTTTATTTATTTTATAATTTTATTATTTAATAAATTTATTTTTATTTTATTTTATATATTTCACAAAGTATCAACATTTGATTTATTCTCTTTTTATACAATATAAAATATAAATATATATATATTTTTTTTTTGAATAATTTCAAAGTAAGATATAAATATACTATATAATATATAATAATATATTATTCTATTATAAGGATATATTTAACTGTTTAAAAAAAAAAAAAAAAAAAAAAAATGAAATTAACATTATACTTATTTTTTATGCTTGCTATGGCAAGTACCTTCGGATCTCATTTTTTCAGTTCTTGTTCAGTAGACTATTTGAATAATGAAAGTGCAAACAAATTTTCTTCATATGATGAAAAGATAAATTTTAGAAGAAAAAGAAATGTATCATCTTCATCAAGTGATGATAAAATCAATATGAATAGTGATCATGATAAAATATTAAATGAAAGTGATGATTCACATGATATTAACAAAAATTTAGATCATTTAGAATATGAAACACAAAATAATAATAAAGAAAATAATTATGAAGAAGAAAAAGAGAAACATGAAGAAGAACATATAAGGATCAATAATGAAAAAGAAAAAAATATTGACCATAATCAAGAATATCAAAATAAAGATTCAAATGACAATGAAAATGACCATGAAAAAAATTCTATGAAATCTAATGAAAATACAAGTTCAAATAATCATGAGAAGTCTGGTGCAAATTCAATTCCATATGATCATGAGAAGTCTGGTGCAAATTCAATTCCATATGATCATATGAAATTAGATGAAGATGCATTTCCTAATCCACCTATAAAATCTGAAGAACATGATTGTTGTTCTGATAAAAGTTATGATGAATGTGCAAGAAAAAAAGAATTGGAATCTATTAATAATAAAAAAAATTATGACATATATAATGAAAATGCAGAAGAATCCAATAATTATAGGAGTCCATATAATGAAAAAAAATATAGACTAATCGGAGACTTTTCAAGATATATGTCTCTTACAATAGATGAAAAAAAAGGTGGTTTTCATAATAATTGTACAACTTTATACTTGGATATTAATTTATTTCCTAACGTTTCAGAAAATTATTTATCAAAAATGTTTGATTATTTAACAAATTTCAAAGATGACGAAATAAACAAAAATGAATAAATAAATAAAAAAAAAAAAAAAAAAATATATATATATATATATATATATATATATATACATTATATATACCAATTTACAAATTTGAAAAAAAAAAATATATTTTACATTTTTTTTTTTTTAAATGTTTTATAGAAAATTGTATTTTTCTTTCACTTGAAAAGTAAATAATTTATTATTTACATCATTTCTTAGAAATGTCTTTTATTCTTTTTCATTGTAATTTGTTCAGTGAAAATTTGTTATGTTTTTATATAACTTATTTTACTGTGATGTAAATAAATAAATATATATATTATATACATATATATATAATATATATATTTATATATTTATATTTATTTATTTATTTATAATTTGTATACTTCAAAAAAAACAAAAAAAAAAAACAAAAAAAAAAACAAAAAAAAAACAAACAAAGGAACAATTAAAATAAATTAGTGACATTTGATGGGTTGATCAAACATTATGATTTGGTGTCGCATTTTATTTATATATTTTTTTTTTTTATAAATTATAAAGAAAAAAAAAATATATACTAGACAAATAACTGCATTTTTATTATATTCTGAACTGTGATTATGTAATAAAAATTCGATTAATTTTCTTTTTGTATATAAAATAAAGAATATTTCAGGTCTCAAATATATATATATATATATAATATATATTTTAAAGATGTATTTATCTAAGCACATTTTATAATATAATATAATATAATATTCTTTAATATATATATATATTTTTTTTAAATAATAAAATATGCATATATATTATATGTACCAAAAAGAAAAAAAAAACAAAATATATAATATATATATAATTAAATAATGGAGTAACATTATATAATTATATGGGATATATTAAATCTTATGAATATAATATATACAATTATGTATATATATACATATATTGCATGATATAATACAAAAAAAATAATAAAATAAAATAAAAAATAACCTGACCTAATTATTATATAAACCATATTTGAACTTTTTAGGTGTAATTTGTATTCATTTTATAATAATATTTTTGAATTTGTTGAGGTAAAAGGCATTACAATATTTTAAAAATTTAAATAGTTTCCTTTTAAATAAATAAATACATATACATATATATATTTATTTACATGTAATTTATTTTTTTAATTATTAATTCAATTTCTTTTTTTTTTTTTTTTTTTTGTAATTTAATTTTTCAATTGTCATTTTTTCAATACCATATAATCCTTCAATTTTGTATTTATTTTTTTCCGAAAAAAAAAAAAAAAAAAAAATAATAATATATATATAGAATATATAATAGGGGTTAACCAACTGTTCATTAAGATTTATAATATGAAATATTAAGTAAAAACCAAAGTGAAAATATTAGAAGAAAAATATTGAAAAATAGCACAATGGATGAAGAGAATAAGGTAACGAAAAAATATAAGCACATATATATATATATATATATATATATATATTTATATATATTTATATTTATATATATTTATATATATTTTATTTATTTATTTATTTATGGATACATATATATGTAGTAATATATATATTTACATATACATGTTTCTACATTTTCATATGAACACACCTTCATATTATTTTTATTTTTTATTCTGTTGAAATTTTAGTTAGTTGAACAGCTAGTTGAGATGGGGTATTCAAAAGAAATTAGTCAGAAGGTTATCCAAAAGAGTGGGGCAAAAACAAGTAAAAAAAAAAAAAAAAAAATATAATATATTGTTATGATAAAAAAAATGTTTCCATATGGAGATATTTGTATATGCGTTTTGTATATTTTTACGTCTTATATATGTATACATTTGTTTATTTATTTATTTATATTTATATATATTTATTTATTTATGTGTGTATTATATTATTTTCATATTAGTTGAGGATGCTATAAGCTGGATAGAACTTCTAGATGAAAACGAAAATATATCCGATGAAGAATTAAAGGATGTTAACACAAAAGAAGAAGAAATAGGAGACAATTTAAAAAATAAAGAAAAAATAAAATCAGAAAATGATATGGATGAAAATAATATTATAAGTTGTGAAAAAATCAATAAGTTAAGCCCTGAGGAAGCTCAGAAGAAAGCCTTAGAATTACAAAAGAAAATTAGAGAAAAGAAATTATTAAAAGAAAAAGAAGAAGAATTAGAAAAAGAGAAAAAAAGAATCGCTATGACTAAAGAAATGCAAAAAAGAAAAGAACAATTAGAAGAATATGAAAGAAAAAAATATATTGAATCTTTAGAAAGAGAAAAAAATGAACATAAAAAAGAAAAAGAAAAACAACTAGAATTATTAAAAAGAGAATATGAAGCCAAATTTGGTATTGAATATAAAATAGGTAATGAAAAAAAAAAATTACAAGATCTAACAGAAAATGAAAAAAGAGATGAAATTGCTATTTTATTTAACAATTTAAAAAAAAATTATAAAGATACAAAAAAACAAGAATTACTTGCATCCTTAAATATTCTAAGAACGTATTTTTCGAACATTTATGATAATATCTTGGAAAAAAAATATCAAAAAATTAAAAAAGAAAACAAAATCTTTGTTGAAAAAATTAAGATTTTTGAAGAAATGCTCCACATCTTTTTATTAGTTGGATTTGAAGATACCGGTAAAAAAGGAAAATAAAAAAATAAAGAAACCTTAAAAAAATATATATAAATTAATGTGTGCACAAATATATATGAAAGATTATAGATTGAACAATATATATATATATATATATATATATATATATTTTGTGATTCCTTTCTTTTTTTTTTTTTTTTAGGTGACTTTTATGTCATAAAAAATTATCCAAATACTTATCTTCTTTCGTCAGCTATAAAATATATAGATTTAATTAAGAAAACGTTAAGTTAATATAAAAAATGGGAATATGAAACAACGGGTGTACAAAAAAATAAATATAAAAAAGAAAAAAAAAAAAATATATATATATATATAATTAAAAAAAAATGTAATATATAATATTTGATAAATAACATACAAAAGGTATATCCTTTTAATTTATTATTATTATTATTGTTATTATTTTTATATATTTATATTTGTGCTTCCTTATTTTTATACCCCTTCACATTCCAATGAATTGTCGTATTTAACGGCGTATAAACCCAAGACACTAATAAAACACGAGTGATAAAATGAAAAAAATAAATACTTTCACTTTGAAAAAAAAAATATATTTTGGAATATAATTTAAAATAAATATATAATAATTCTTTTTTATTCTTATAATCAAAAGAATTATATGCTTCTGACAAACAAATATTCATGTCTTTTTTAAATTGAATAACTTTTTTATATGTCAAATATTTTAAATTCCTGATATCCGTTATATTATTTCTCTGTAAAATATGTACATATATATATATGTATATATATATATATATATATATATATATATATAATTTTGTTTATATTTTTTTTTTCTTACGATAAACAGGCAATTTAATTTCCTCTTTATATGTAGAAATTTGTAATTATGTAAAAAAAAAATTGCTCTTTTTAAATAATAAAAAGAAGCATACTTTCTACTAAGCAGTTTATCTTCATAATTATCTTTACCTGCAAAAAAAAGGAAAAAGGAAAAAAAAAAAAAATAATAATAAAAATGAAGAAGATATTAACATATAAATAAATAAAATATATATATATATATATATATATATATATATATATATATATTTCCCCCCTTACCAGTATTATATTTTATAAGCTTATAAATATTTTCTTGTAAAGAATTATTTTTGTCTAGTATTTGTTTACAATGATTTATTATTTTTTCGTTATTCAGAAATGTGGAATATTTATTTTGAAGTTTTTTTAAAACATACTGTATCCAAGTTACACATATAATGATAATAAAAAATGTGTAAAAGAATGTATAGGTATCTGTATTAATTAGGTATAAGAAATTCATTAGTAAATACTTTTTAATTTTTTAATAAAAAAAAAAAGTAAATAAATAAAGAATAAAACAAACTACTTATGACATTAAACTAATAACAAAATTAAATATATATATACCCACAAGGATATGCATACATTTATATATATATATATATATATATATACATATATGTTTTAATATATATAATTATCATATATGCATATCTTTAAAACAAAATACAAAATAACAATAAAGTAACAATAATCATACATGCTATAATTTCCATATCATTTTAAAAATATATATATATTAAAACTAACAAAAAAATAAATTAAAAAAAAAGGGATTAAACAATATGAAAAAATAAAAAAAAAATAAAAATCCAACACATTTTATATCATTATGAATAATATATTTTAATTAAAACAATCAATTCCATGTACTTTCATTATTAACTTTTATTCTTTTCATTTTGACAATAAATAATGGTTTTATTCTTTTTTCCTTTATATAAATTATTAAATTATATATATATAATATATATTATATCATTTTTATATACAATTTTTTTTTATTTAAACAAATAAATAAATATAAATAAATATATATAATATAAAATATTATATTATAATGATTAATTGGTATTCGCATATTATGCGCTTTATATTTATTTATTATGAAGAATATACATAAAAAATATATTATATTATATATATATATATATATATATTTATATTTATATTATGCCTAATTCATACATCTTTCAACAAAAAAACAAAACAAAAATTTTCTTTTTCTTATCCCATTTATATATATCACATATAATTATATATTTATTTCATCATTTATATATTTATAAATTTTCTAATTTTAATTTAAAAAATTTTTTATATACATATATTATTTAAATTTGAAGAAAGATTATTTAGCTTTTATTTTGTTCCTTTATTTTATTATTATTTTTGTTTTTTATTTCATATTATTATTTTATTTTTTTGTTTTTTTTGTCTTCCCTTTGTTTATATATTATTATATGATAAATAAAACAATTAATAAATATTACATATATATATATATATATATATATATATATATAATCAAAAGGCAAAATTTAGAACTTTTTTAATTTCTTTTTTTGGGGAAAACAAAATATAATTTAATTATCATTCACAAGAATATTTACAAATTGAATCTTTATATAATATGTACATAACCATTTATACATATACATATATATATTATATATATATATATATATATTAAACATTCTTTTATATAATGAATATATAGAGAAAAAAATGTTAAAAAATATATATATATATATTAACATTATATGAAGAATTTATCTTTATAATGATTAATGAATCTTCTTTTCTTTTCTTTTCTTTTTTTTCCCCTTTCCCCATTTTCCATTATATTTGGAAAATATCACAGCTATATTATATTATATTATATTATATTATATTATATTATATTATATTATATTATATTATATTATATTATATTATATTATATTATATTATATTATATATATATATATATATATATATAACTACATATTAATATTGAAAATAAAATGTAAATAAAAATATATATATGTATATATTAAAATATGTATATAATTATACGTATTATTTCATATTATTTTTATCTTTTATATTTTCAAAATGTTCATTTATATCTTTTGTTAAAAAGGAGAATTTAAAAATCGTCATTATTTATTATAAAATAAAAAAATTCTATTTGTTTAATTTGTGTAGCTAGCCATTCTGTAATTTAGAAAATTTGTTTTGTTCATATAAAGTTCTAAGAAATTGTAATTTTTTTTTTTAAATATAACACATATAAATATAAAATAAAAGTATAATATATTTATCTACAATATGTATTATTATAATATTTATTATTTCTTTATTTATATATTTATTATTATTTTTATAAATTAATTTTTTTTTTCTGTTTGTGTGTGTACGCGTGTGCACTTCAGCGTGGTCCCATTTTTTTTTTTTTTTTTCTTTCTTTTTTTATATTCTCTTGGTTTTATAAAAAAAAATAAATAAAAATACAAGAATGTTAATAAAAATTACAATCTTTGGTTAATTATTTATTTTTATTAATTTATAATAATTTTCATAAAAGGGGAAAAAAAAAATAGCAAAATTTTTATAACAGGATAAATATATATAAGTGTTCTCTTAGTTTATTTTTTATTTGTCTAATTATATTTGAAAAAATTAACTTTAATACTATTTAAAAATTAAATATTTCTTTAAGTAGTTTATATCTACCACTTATTATATATATATATATATATATATATATATATATATATATATTTTAAACCACTTTCCTTAAAAAAAATGGAGAAAACCATAGAACAAGATGATTTCATATTCGAGTCTTATGAAGAATATTTAAAAAAAAAAATCACGCCTACTGATTTATATTATATAGAAGATGTAATCATATAAGAAAAAAAACATTTTAGGCAAAGTATTTATAGCATTCTTTAAAAAAGAAAAACGAATAATTAAAATGTATTATTGTATTTTAAAGTTTTTTTTTTTTTGTGTATATTAGATTTTTAATTTAAAAAGGTTTAATTTAAAAGGGTTTCATTTAAAAGGGTTTAATTCAATATGACATATTTTAATGTGGTCTCATTTAATGTGGTTTACTTCAATGTTTTTTATTTTATTTTATTTTATTTATTTATTTATTTATTTATTCATTCATTCATTTTATTTTATTTTTTTTTCACAAGGAAGAGTTGATCTTCGAAATATTTTCTTTGGGCTTAAAAAGTCGAGGAGTTTTAAGCAAAGAAGATTTCTATAGCACTCATTATCAAAAGAAAAAAAAAAATGAAAAAAATATTATAAAAGAAGAAAAAGTAAATCATATAATATATGATATAAATTTACTTTATAATAATTCCAAAGGCTTTTTTTTTAGTTTAAATAATCATTTACATTTTTGTCAAGAAAAGAAAATTAGTACCATTTTGTTCATACGGTATATTAGTAAAAAGAAATCAGAAATCAGTTCTTATATAGACATTAATAATAAAAAAATTGCAGAAAAAATAAATAAGAAGAAATATATATATGCAAGTAAAAAAGATTTGTCTTATTATAACTGGCATAATAATTATGTCTGTACAAACAATAGTGAAAATTATGAAATCATTATAAATAAAAAAATTGGTTTCATTTTTAAACATATACATTCAAATACATATTTCATTTTAAATTCTCAAAAGGAATTGAAAATAAAATTAAGTGATAATATATATAAGCAAAATATGGTAATGAATTCCAATCCGAACGAAGAGTTCATAAATTTATCTCAGGATATAAAAAAAATGGAAATTAAAGATCCTAATTATTTGCAATGTATATTGTATACTCTACATTTGTAAAAATTGGGTTACACCTCATAAAATAAATAAATAAATATAAATATAAATAAAAAAATATATATATATATATATATATTTATTTATTTTTATTCCTGTTCGTCTACCAATTTTTGAACTTCTTTATTTTATATCATACATTTATTATATAGACAAATTATTTTATTATCATTTTTGCATAGAAAATAGAACAAACAAATAATCATGTCTCTATAAAAAAATTAAATATATATATTAATAAATAATTTAAAGTATTTTTTTTTTTTTTTTTTCTGAACAAGCAAGGAAAAAAAAAATATATATATGTATAATAAAAGCTAGTTTGTTCATATATTTATTAAAAAAATAAATATATTTTGTTCATATTTAAAAAAAAAAAAAAAAAAAAATTTATATGTGTAATATTACAAGGTCTTTTCATTCGTAGATGTTTAATAAAAAAAGTTTGTAAATTGATATTTTGGTAGGATAAAAATATATAAATATAAATTAATAAATATATATGTAAGTTAATATTTATTATTCCTTTATTCTGAGAAAATAATTTTATAACAAAACGATATTAGATTTGCAAGTATAAAATAATAGTAAACAGTATTAAAGAAATTTAAGAGTGAGAAAGCGCATATTGTACTATATATTTTAACCACATATATATATATATATATATATATATATATATATATATATATATATTTCTTATGAATATGTTCTTACATTTTGAAAAGTCCCAATTTAGAAGACATGGAAGACATAAAAATAAGTTATGAAGAAAAGGAGAAACTTCACAAAGCTTTCAGACAACATGAATTTCGAATATTATTTGATGAATATTTTGACGAAATATCAAATGAAAAATATAGAAAAGAAAAAGAAGATTATTTATTAAGTTTATATTTTAAAGGAGAATTAAAAAAAGACCAAATAATAATTCAACCTAAAGAAGCCTTTTGTATAAAAACAAAGATTCTTTATTCTAATCAAACAAGTCAAAAAATATTTTTAAATATTTGTACTCATGAAGGTATTCAAAATATATGTTTTGAAAATGCTGGTAGTGGTTCAGTAGGTATTCCATATTCTCTTTCTCAGATTCGACCAGATAAATATGGTACACAAAATATTTACGTGTAAATATATAAATATATATATATATATTTATTTATTTATTTATTTACTTGCTATTTTATTCCTTTTAGGAAACAATATGAGCTGCCTAAGCATCGACTGCTGTGTAAACCCATTCACTATAGATGTAATAAGAAAATACAATGAGATTTTTAATTTTATGTTAGAAGATGTATGCTTGAATATAGAGAAGAATATAATGAAAGACAAAGAAAAGATCTGCCGGGATTTTAAAATGTTGAGTAACATGAAATGCAAAGGTGAAAAACCTTTTTTATTATGTATAAATAAGAATGTGCTTAAGAATAATATTTTACTAGAAGAAGAAAAGAAATTAGAAAAGCTTAAAAAAGAGTATGAAGAAAAAAATGAAACAAGTAAAGATGTGGATAATGTATTAAATAAAAGTAAAATTCAAACAGAAATAAAAACATATAACAAAGAAGAAATAAATAAATCAAATATACAAATATTAGATAATAATAATAATAATATTAAAGAGGACATTATGGAAAATTATAAGAAGGATGGAAGGAAGAATAAATTTTTTATATATCATCAAGGATCCATAAATATGTCATCCTTTTTTAAAATAAAGGAATATAAAAATACACCCATTTCACTTAACTTACCTGATAAATTAAAAGTTGTAATATATACAGATAATTATGTAAACAAAAATGATATTGATATAACTGTTCAAAAAGAACGAAAAGTCATCGAAATAAAATTTAACAATAAGGAAAAGGATTTAACTATTAATTTACCTTACCCATGCGATGAAAAAGATTATTCCTGTGTTTTATATATAGAAAAAAAAAAAATCGAAATATATTTGAAATTACATGATGAATATGTTAAAAGGTATGCTCAAGAGATTTATGATAAATATATTTCTGAGGAAAAACCTGAGGAGAAAGATGCGTTTGGTTATATTGATGAGGTTGTTGAACAGTATGAGCAGGAAGAAAAAAATAAAAATATTGACGAGGAAAATATTGTGATAGAAGAAAATAAAAATATTGACGAGGAAAATATTGTGATAGAAGAAAATAAAAATATTGAAGAGGAAAACATAGTGATAGAAGACAAAAAAAACATTGAAGAGGAAAACATAGTGATAGAAGACAAAAAAAACATTGAAGAGGAAAACATAGTGATAGAAGAAAATAAAAATATTGAAGAGGAAAACATTGTGATAGAAGAAAATAAAAATATTGAAGAGGAAAACATTGTGATAGAAGAACATAATGAACATAATAAAGAATCATTAAAGCATAACAACCACTGTGAGAGCATTAATAAAGTTTTTGAACAAATGGATGATGATAAATATGAGATTTATAATTCTTCTTTACAAATCAGTGACGGTATATTAAAAGGAGGGAATGGAATAAATATGGATAAAAGAGACAATAAATTAAAAGTTAAGGATAATAAAAAATGTGTGTTCAATTTTGAACTACAAGAAAAGGTAAATAAAGAAAGATATATAAAAGAAGAAGAAAAAAAAAAAAAAATAAAAAAATACAAAATAAAATAAAAATAAAAAATAAAATAATAAAATAAAAGCGATAATAATAATAACGATATTAATAATGTTGTATATTTTTATCAGGTGGATCATGAAAATATATTACCTAACACAAGGCTAAATAGAAGTAATAATTTATTACATTATAAAGAGAAAGATAAAAGAAGAGATTTGAATATACAATTAATAAATGGATCACCTAGAGTAATTGAAAAATCGAATGATAAAGAAAAACTATTTCCCCCCGTAAATGACGACAACTGTTATATAAATAAGTGCTTTGGAGTGGAAGAAAATTATAAAAAAGGAAAGATACATGTAAGTGAACGAGATTTTTTGATTGATCAATATAAGTACGAAGATACAGACACAGGGATGGTTTTGTGCAGTATGTTATGGTATACATATATATAAAAATAAATAAATAAATAAATAAAAAAAAAAAAAAAAAATATATATATATATATATTATATATTATATAGGTATGTATTTAAAATATTTTATTATATCTTTTTATTTGTATACTTAAAAAGTTGCAATGGTTATGAAAAAAAAAAAAAAAAAAATATATATATATATTAAATATATTATATACATTAGCATTCACACATACATATATATATATATATATATATATATATATACCTTAATTATGTTGTTAAAAAAAACTCATTTTGTGTTTTGCACATCCATATAGTGTTAATATTTAATATTGAAAGTCCATATGTGTATTTACAACAGTAAATTCTTCAACAAACAATTTCGTTATGTTGACAATACGAATTAAACCTCCACTACTATTATCATTATGCATAGCATATTTAACACAGTTCAAGATTAAATTGAAGCATTCTTTTTTGGTCATAAATTTTTTATATTTATCTTGTAGATACGATTGTATATATATACTTCCACTACCACTAACAGCAAAATCATGTTTTTCAATAATACTACCATTTAAATTAACGGCATATAATTGTTGTTTTTTAATTTTATCATATCCACCAAATATTAGTGCACATGATAAGAAGTTATTATTAGTATATATAATTTTTTTTGTAATATGAGCTACATTTTCAACAAGAGGATTATAATCATTAAATTTATCTTCATAAAAATATTTATTTTTTGTAATTAAATTATTATTATTATTATAACCTAAGAAATTTATGGAATCAATATCTATTTCTTCATCATATGTAATATCATCATAAATTGTTTCTCCTTCATGGAATCTACCTTTTTTCCTGTTTTCATTTTTCATAGATACACAATAATGTTTTATAATTTCAATAATTTTCTGACTATGTGCTGAGGCTCCACTTCGACAAACATATAAATTTTCATTTATACGATTTATTTTTCTAGAACATTTATTACTAATAAATGTACCTGACGACGTTCTACTATCACAAGCTAACATAACTCCGTTATCATATATTATACCAATAATGGTCGTACCGTCTGATATGGGTGTTTTTATATCATATACATCGTCCCATGATTTTTCTGCATGATATTTTATTTGCGATTCATTAACAACAACCATCTTGAGCACTTGATAAAATAGAGGTATGTATGGAAATATTATATATAAATAAAAATTTATGTAATAAAAAGTAATATATATATATATGTAATTTATTTATGGTGTGTATTATAAATTACTTCGGTACTTTATTCTTTCCAATAAGAAAGATAAAAATGTATCTTTAAAATATTATATAAATATAAATAAATATATATATATAAATATATAATTATTTATTTATTATTATATATATATATATATATTTAAAGGAGCTCATCCCTTTTATATATTAGCATAAAATATATATATATATATATATATATATATATTTATATTTATATAATATAATTGCAAGAATAGTTTTTCCAATAAATAAATAAATTATATATTATTTATTTTAATATTAGTTTTGCAAAATATTTCTTTTCAATAAAAATATCATTTCTTCATATCTATCTTAATCAAAAATTGTTATAAAAAAATAAAATATATAAAATAAAATATAAGTTAATATTATATATATAATTAAAATATTATTATTTTTTGAGAATAAAAAAAAAAAAAAAATATATATATTATATATATATATATATAATATATATATATATTTTTTCTTAAATTATATTATATTCCATTATAAAAGTTACACAATATTATTTAAAAAAAATAAAAAATATATAATAATATATTAAATAAATATTTTATACCGTAATAATATCAATGGATTTATTATTTTAGTGGGTATATATATATATATATATATATATATATATTTATATATTTATTTATTTATTTATTTATTATACGTTTCAAAACTTATTACGTATATAAATATATATACTAACTATATACAGTATGCATATATAATATATTTTTTATATATGATTTAAAATTTTTTTTTTTTTTTTATATTTTTTCTCAGTTTATAAATGAAATTATATATATACATAATTTATATTTTATACAATATTTAATTGTTACATGATATAAGCTTTGGGGGATGTAAAATTTAAAATTAAAAGAAAAAGAAAAAAAAGCAGTCCGTATTCTTATAATGATATGATGAATAAAATATATATGGAAAATAAAAACAATATGACAAGCTTTTGAAATGTATAAAATTTCTTTTATTTCTTTTTATAAATATTTTATTATATGGGGAATATATTTAATTTATATCATCATTTAAAGTTGAATCCCATTCATCTTTATTTTTGGAAACTTCATTCTTGAAAATTTAAAAATATGTTTATATGCCATTTGTACATTTAATGAAAACGAAAGAAATGTATTAATATTTAAATACATATATAACAAGAAAAACAATAGCACAACAGAAATATGTAAATATAAATAAATAAATAAATATATATATATATATATATATATGTGATATATATGTAATATTATTTATTTATTTTATTATTATTTTTTTTTTTTTTTATTTATTTGTTTTATTTATTTTTTTTTATACTTTAACGTGATCAATTAACATCTGATCATTAAAATCCTGTAGTTTCAAAACCGTTTTATTAGTTCCTAGGATAGTCAATACATCGGAAATATTTCTTCAATTTTAATTAAATATATAAAAAATATATAACATATATATATATATATATATGTATTCCTTTTAATGATGACAATTTTTAATTTTTTAAAAATATGTTTTCTTTACCTTATATAGGAAAGAACTTGGTCTTTTAACGGTTTCACATTTATATCTTTTATTTCATAGGGTTCATTAATATCATAGTCTTTTTTTTGTGTGTTTGAAAAAATGGTAATATCATTTTCTTCTTCATATTTTTTATATATATATTCTTCATCGGCATATAGTACAAAAACATGAGATGGTAAATATTTGAGACAGCTATATGCTTGAAGATTATTGTTGGGATATCCTTCCACAATATAACCTCTCTTTTTCTTTGAGTCTAAATTATTTATGTTCTCTTTAAGGATAGAAGATATTATCTCATCATTAACTGGAAAGTAAATAATTAAATATAAAAAAAAAAAAAAAAAAAAAATATATACATATATATATATATATATATATATATATATTAATATGTAGATATATTAATATATGATTTAACATTTTAATATTGACATATATGCTTATATATCCATATATTTTCAAAGATATTAATAATCACATATATACATATGTGCATACACGTAGTCATATTAAATATTGCTTTTCAGTACCTATGATTTTATTATTTAAGCTTTCGCCTTTATTTAATTTATACTGTTCTATCAACACAGGTACTGATATATGATAATAATTAAAGAATTCAGAAATATGAGAAGATAACAAAGATGTAATTTTCAATATTGGAGGACCTATTATAAAAATTTTATTCAAAAGGAAAGAATAAATGTTGTTATATATATATAAATAAATATTATCAGGTTTATTTATTAAAACATTTTTTAAAATAATATCAAATAATTTCTCAACGTTCTTTTTTTTTATATATTCATTTGTTTCTTCTTTATATTTCTTTAATATTTCGCTATGTAGCAGTGTTTCCATTATATCAAAAAGAAAGGAGAATTAAAAAATATATGATATGTTAGATATATATATATATATATATATATATATATATATATATATATATATATATATTTATATATTTATATATTTATATATATATATATATTTATATATTTATATATTTATATATATATATATATTTATTTATTTATTAATATGATATTGATGTAGAAAATCATTTTTTATATTAAAGAAGAAATATTTAAAAAAAAAAAAAAAAAAACATTATTTATCCTTTCTTATGTTTTAACACACATGCACATATTTATATATATTAATATATATATACATATATATATATATATATATATATATATATAACTTTTTTGTATTATATGAAAACTTCTCCCTCTTAGACATGATATTTTATTTATTGATCCTAATTTTAAATTTTATTTTATAAAGGAATAAAAATTTATATACATACATATTAATATTACACATTTTTATGTAATTATAAAATAATGAATATGATAAAATTTGATCTTTATAAATATTCCTTCTTTTTTTCTTTTTTTTTTTTTAAGAAATAAAATAGAAGTAATAAAAATGTTCTCTACAAAAAATTATATAAATATGATATTAGTACGACTGTAAATTAGTTGGAGAAAAAATAAACATTTAAAAATGATTAAGGAAAATATTTTTTTTATAAATATGTTTTTTTTTTTTTTTTTTTTTTTTTTTTTTTCATATTATATATAATACGATTAAGTATTATATATATATATATTATATAATTATTTATAAATTATAATACTATATATTATTTTTCTATATCTATATATATATATATATATATATATATATATATATATATATATTATATATATATTATATATATATTTGTCCAATTTATTATTATTATTTTTTTTTTTTTAAATTATATATTACACTATATGTGTGTAATTTTAACATGGTACAAATGGAAAAAAAAAAAAAAAAAAAAAATAATAAGCGATGTTACATTTAGTATAAATAATAAAAATGAAGTTATTTTTGTTCTTTTGGCAAAATATATATATATATATATATATATATTTATATATTTATTTATATTTATATAATGTGAATAAAAATTAATTACAAAATATAATTTTTGACCCTATATTAGATTTATCCATAAATCTATTTAAACATTAAAAGTATTTATTTTATTATTATTATTTTTTTTAAATAGAAATATAAATGTCCACATTAAAATTTTTCATACATTCACAAAATTTATATTTCGAATTTTATTATGTAATATATTTTTTTTATTTTATATGAACAATTTTTTTTTTTTTTTTTCTTTTTTCTTTTTTCTTTTTTCATGATCACATTTCATTTTAAACATAAATGTGTATTTTCCAATAAAATAAAAATAACGAATTTTTTTTTTTTAATATCAAATTAAAATAAATAAAATCTATACATCTCGATATATTTATAATAAATAAATAAATGTATAAAAATGACTTTGAAAAAAATATATAATGGTCATTTCCGTAGAGTACCATCAAGGTGAGAATTAAAAAAAAAAAAAAAAAAAAAAACTTGAATATATTTAAAGTAGATGTAGAAGGGTTATACATACATAAACATATATATATGTAAATATATATATTTATATATATGTAAATATATATATTAATATTTATATATATATTAATATTTATATATATATTAATATTTATATATATATTTATATGTTGAAATGATTGCATATCTATACATGTTTTTCCCTTTAGCAGCGAGAAAGCTGACAAGAGTTTTTGTAGTGAAAAATCAGTGAGATAATAAAAAAAAAAAAAAAAAAAAAAATACACACACACATATATACATATATATGCATATGCATTTTTGTAATAAAAATTTCCTTTTTTTGATAGGCTGAAGTATTAAGTGAAAGCAAAAGTTTTGAAAATAAAGGTTCATTAAAATTTAAAAAAAAAAAAAAAAAAAAAAAAAAAAAGAAAAAGGAAAAGAAGAAAATGACATATAAATAAATAAATAAATAAATAAATATATATATATATATATATATATATGTATATATATATATATTTTATTATAAATTGGTATATACTTTTTTTATGATAGGAAGTTATGGAATCGTAAACAATATCTTATATGGAGCAAGTATGTTTCATTCATATATTATTTTAATATCTTCTCAAAAATGTAGATTTAATTATATATATATATATATATATATATGTAAAACATTTTGGGTTTTATTTCTTATCATTTACATTTCACTTATTTTTTTTTCATAGGTTTAGGCGTTGGTGCTGTTGGATTTTCGCTAGCTGTTTTAAGTTCAACTATCTTAGCTTCTTCTGTTCTTTTCTCGACATATTTTTGTGCAAACACATGTAATGTAAACGAAGATGACATGGATGACGACTATATATAAACATCATTTCTCCACAACAACAAAAAAAAAATACATATATATATATATATGTATTTATTTATTTATTTATTTTAAGATTGCTTTTTATTTTTTTATGTATTTTGCTTTTATATCCTTCATAATATTTGCTATTTTATTATTTTTTTAATAGTACGGAATGCATAAAATTACATAACGTAAACATAATATTACACATATATATTATATATATTAAATATATATGTGCACCATTCGTACAAAAAAAAAAATAAAAAATAAATAAAACCTAATAAAATTAAATCACATTTTTATTATTTAACTCGCTTCAATGATTTCCTCAACTTGGTTGTTACAATAACATTCTAAAAAAAAAAAATAAAAAAAAAATAAATACATATATATATATATATATATTATATATTATATATTATATATTATATGTACTGTATAAGAATGTACATAAAATTAGTGTCAAACAACTTTTTGTAAAAAAAAAAAAAAAAAAAAAAGAAGAAACAGTAGTATATTGTTATTATAATATAAAAATTACCTATTATCATATCCATATAATCACTCTTAGGAATCATCATGTATTCACATGTGGTTTCTATAAATAAAATAAATAAATAATAATTTAACATTCGTATGATACAAACATATGTATGTATTACATAAATATATATGTATGTATATATATATATATATATATATTTATTTATTTATTTATTTATGTGTCCATCTTTTTGGTTACCTGCTACATATGCATTTTTGTTATAGTACACATGCTGGGTATACCACTTTCTGAATAAGATATTTATATTTTTTTTTATAACATGTGTGTTTGATTTGGTAATTTGATTAGGTAGTTTTTTGGTTGTCATAGTTTTTTTTTTTTTTAAGATGGTTTCTTTTTTTCTAAAACTTTTTAAGGTTAATCGTGCTCTTGAGATTGTGAATCTTCTTTTTTTTTTTTTTTTTTCTTCTTCTTCTTCAATATTTTTTATAAGTGAATTCCTTTTTTCAATGGTTTGATTAAAAAGTTCAATAATATTTGAAGGTCCTAATGCTTCTAGTCCTATAAAACATTTATCTTGTAAAATATTTTGTAATTGACATGATGATAAGTTTTTAACTTTTCCTTTTATTAAGATGATAGCATAATTTAAAAATGTATTATCTTTTAATAATATTTCATCTTTATATAAGGTTTTAATTTTTTTTCTTTGTATATATTGATTTAATAATTGTGGATCTATGTATTTAAAATATATACTTTCTTTTAAGAAGTTCATAATGTCTTTTTTATATTTGAGAATTGTTTGTGCTCTTTGTAAAACATCTTTATGTGAAGGAGATATTCCAAGTTTTGTAACATCTGTTGCATGTTGAATTTTATTATTATCAATATCCTCATTATTATTATTATTATTTAGTGTTGTTGTTAGGGACATTTTGTTTTGGCAAGCATCTACATCTAACTTTTCTATCATTTTAACATTATCTTTATTAAAGACAACCTTATGATTTCTTCTTTTCATTTTACTTTTCATTTTTTTTTTTGATTCATCAGAATTTTTCCAAACAAAATTAGAAGGTATACTAGAGCCTGTTTTAATTTTCTTAAAATCGAATTCATCTGAAATTTCTTCTTGCAATAATATTTCGATTACATCTTCTAATGTTATGATACCTATATGAGAATATCTGGGATCTTCATTATCATTATATATAACTTTTCTTACAACAACCATATGGTTACTTGCACTTTTAAAAAAGTTTAAAAGAGATAATATACTATCATTATAATCAACTCCATATATATATCTTCCTATATGTTTTAATATATATTTTAATGGTATTTCAATACTTTTATTTTTATTAATACTTATATAATTTTTTATATCTTTATATATTTCTTTCATATTTTTTTCTTTATTTAAATTTTCTTTTATCATTATACTTTGTGAAAATTGCCATTTTTTTTTTGTTTTTTGTGTTGTTGCATCTTCTTTATTATAACTTTTTATATTTTTTATGCTTATGGTTTTATCACTTTTCATATTATCTGAGCTATATAAATCATTCCAATGTTTCTTATTGTTATTTATAAGGTAATTATGTTTATTATTCGTATTGATATATTCATTAGAATTTTCATTTTTATTATTATATGAATTATTGAGTGTTGTAAATTTTGTTGTTTTTTTTCTATCAAAACTATTGTTCATATCTTTATTATTATAGTAAGAATTATTATGTATAAGTTGTAAATTTATATTTTCATCGTCTATAAGGCCAATCATTTCTTCCCCGCTTGGTATATCATTATGATGATGATCATCATTATTGTTATTATTAATAATATTATTATTGTTATGGTGATCATCATCATCATTATTGTTATTATTATTGATGTTATTAATATTATTGTTATGATTATCATTATTGTTATTACTATTGTTATTATTATTACTATTGGTATTATTATTACTATTGTTATTATTATTACTATTGGTATTATTATTACTATTGTTATTATTATTACTATTGGTATTATTATTACTATTGTTATTATTATTACTATTGTTATTATTATTACTATTGGTATTATTATTACTATTGGTATTATTATTACTATTGTTATTATTATTATTATTGTTACTCAAATAATTGCTTTCTTTATTCTTCTTTTCATTTTTCTTTTCTTTATCTCCATCCCACAATCTGAAAGTTATTTGTTTCTTCTTCTTATTGAATATTTTGGCTAGCTGTTTCGTTTTTATTTTATTACGATTTTTATCATAAAAATGTATTTTACTTTTAATATTTGTATATATATATTCATTACATGATGATATTGTACTATTCTCATCATTAGTATCTATCATATTATCTGATAAATAATCTACAAAATTAACTTTTTTATTTCTTGTAATAATTCTTGGTGCCTTTTTCATATCTTGTTTTTTTTTATTTCTTAGTTTTGAAGGATTAATAATTTCAGAGGGTCCAATATTATAATAATTATGTTTAAATATAAATGATGTATCCATTTTGTTTTTGTTTTTTGCTTTTTCTTTTTGATTAGAAATAAGTTTATTATATGGATGATTTTCTAATGAATTATTTATATGACATATATTTTTTTTTTTATCATTATTTCTATCTTGTACAAAACTTGAATTTATTATTTTATTATTTTTATTTTTGCCGATTATACTACTACTACAACTACTATTACTAGTACTATTATTTGTAAAACTAGCTCCTCCTATATTAATTTTGACATCTTCATTATCTGATCCGTCATCATAACTTGTACTATCACTGTTTGCAACATTTATAATATTATTACTACTTCTTGAGTCTGATTGTATATTATGGTTCTCTTTATTAATATTATTATTATTATTATATATGTCATTACTATATATACCTTGATATTTACTTATAAATTTGTTTTTAATATTAAAAGATTCTTGTGATAAAGAGACATGATTTTGTTTTTTATTTGATGAGGATATATCACTTTCTATATCCTTTAAACTTTTATGACTATATAATTTTTTGCCATTAAATGTATATAACTTATTTGCTATTCTTATTTTTTGTGATTTTTTTTTCATATAATGATAAACACCTTGTATATCATTTAAAGATTCACCTGTTTGATTTTTGTCTATACCATTTGGTGTTTTATAAAACAGTTGAATCTTTCCATTTTTCTTTATATTTTGTTTTCCTATTAATTTATTCCTGTTATCAAATATTATTTTATTTATACCGAACCATATATTTATTAAATCTTTTATATGTATCAACCCTACTATACATTCGGCTTTATTTCTGTTAATAACGGGAATTCTTGAAAAACCACTCTTCAATATTTTTTTTATGGTATCATAATTTATGACAGTGTTATAATCAATTCCAAACACATAATCTATATCTGTCATTATATGCACAATCTTGTATTGGGACAGTTCAAGGGCACTTACTAAAATCTTAGCTTCGTCCTCATGTAAAATATTTGCAGCACTTTTGTGCATGTCTACTAGAGCCTTCAATTGTTTCTTGTCGTAGGTGTTCAGGACATTCTTGCCTGCCATAAGCAAAGAAATAATTTAATACACACACATAAATAAATAAATATAAATATATATATATATATATATATATATATATATATAATGATAGTCCCTTTACACAATTATTTAAAAAATAATTTTTTATATACACAAGATGTTACGCAAACGTACATATATATATATATATATATATATATATATATATATATATATTTATTTATTTATTTATTTATTTATATCCATTTACATATATTTACATCCATTTACATATATTTACATCCATTTACATATATTTACATCCATTTACATATATTTACATCCATTTACATATATTTACATATGTTTCTTTTCTTACCGACGAAGTGGTCGAGCAACAAACTAGTAGGCTTAGCAAAAAGATAAAGAAGAAACTTAAGAACATGAATTAGAGGTGCAAAGAAGCCACCTATAGCTAATCCATGTTTGGAACATATAGATTGCGGAATGATTTCTCCAAATATTGTAATTATTAATGTGGAAATTATGAAAGATGTAAATCCATCAGTGACCTCACTTAACAACAAGCTGAATGCAGAATTAACCATAACATTAGCTGTTATAAATGTTACCAATATTTCATTCGTATTATTTCTTAATGGTAATATTTTTCTAGCATTCTTTGCATTATTTATTTCTTTTTTATTTTTCTCGGATACTAATATGAGTAAGTTTAATTGTAGAGTATCAAGCATCATTATTCCAAGCGACAATCCTATAAAATTAATAAATATGGGATGGATGAGAAATCACATAAAGAAAGAAAAACAAAAAGAAGAAGAACAAAAAAGACAATGATAAGGGTATATACGTACAATACGATTACAATGATGACTATATAAATTTATATACACATTAATTTTGTACATCCGTATTATATATATAAGATTTACTATACCTGAAAAAAGAGAGCTCAGGATACCGCATACCACAATAGAAGTAATCAGCAACCATAATTGCATTTGAAGAAAAACAAAAAAATAAAATAAAATAAATAAATAAAAAAAAAAATATATATATATAATGTTACGTTGCTACAAAATTATATACAACAAATAAAAATAAAAATATTTATATAGGTATATAATATAATTTTATCAAGTTTAAAGCATCTTATCATTTATAAAACATATATCAAAAAAAAAAAAAAAAAAATAATAATAATATAATATAATAAATAACAGATTCGTTGTTTTATTTATTTATTTATTTATTTATTTCATTTATTATTATTATTATTATTTTTTTTCATATATTTATATACTGTTCAACAAAAAAAATAGAAAAAATACGAAAAAAATTATTTTACTTAAACATATTGAAATAAAAAATATAGTGTTTTATAAATGAACTATATTATTTTATTTACTTTTTTTTTTTTTTTTTTTTTTTTTCTAGTTCTCTTTCACAACCCTTTTCTTTCTTTTTTTCTTTCTTTTTTTCTTTCTTTTTTTCTTTTTTATTTATTTATTTATTATATATATTTTTTTTTTATCAGAAAGATTAATTCGAAAGAATTATATAAAATGCAAAAATTTCATAAATATTAAATAAATATAATATTAAAAAATGTACAACAAAAAAAGAAAAAGAAAAAGAAAAAGAAAAAAAAAAAAAAAAAAAAAGTATTTTAGAAAGCATAAAAAATTATATATATTATTATTATTGTTTATTTGGGGAAAAAAAAAAAAAAAAAAAAAAAAAGTTAAACATACAATCATATAGTTATCTCATTGTTTATATTTTTATATACCATGGTAAATCCATTCAATAATTGTTTATTCTTTTTTATTATTTTTTTGTTATTTCAAAACTGGAAACATTTGTAATACCCAAAAAAAAAAAAAAATAAAATAAAATAATAAAATATAATAAAATAAAATAAAATAAATAAATAATTACAAAAAAACAAAAAATTATAAATAATTAAAAAAAAAAAAGAAACAAAATATAAAATAATATAACATAATAGAATAATAGACGAATTGTCCATGTGTTCTGTGATAACAGAATTTATATAAATTTTTTAATTTGTCCATAAAAAATATATTTTTACACATTTGTTAAAAAATTATAATGTAACAGTTTTTTATTATTTTTTTTTTTCCCCTTGACAATATTATATATATATATATATATATATAATACATATATATATACATATATTTAATTTTGTATATTATTATTTATATTTACATTTTTTTCTCCTATAAAAATTATATATATATATATATATTTATATATTTATATTTTTGAAGCAGACATGAAAAATGCACATTTTTTTTTTTTTTTTTTTTTTCTAAAATTTAAAATATTATTATTCTTCATGGCATTCTTTTCAAATAAACAAAAAAAAAAAAAAAAAAAAAAAAAAAAAAAAGATAAAATATAATAATATAAATAAAAAAATAACAAAAATAATACCAAATGAACACTAAAAATAATAAAAACTTAATCACCGTGTTATAACTAATCTTTTCTTCTTTCTTCTTTTTTCTTTTTTTTTAAAAATATGTATTGTGCGATATATATAATATTTTTCTATATTTGATTTTTTTTTTTTTTAATCTTTTTGTATGGGTTCTAAATCATCAAATTTTTTTATAACGTGGTAATTATTTTGTATTTATATATATATATATATATATATATATTTTTTTTTTTTTTTTTGTGTATTTGATGAGATTAAAAAGTGGAAAAGGTCTTTATTTTGTTTTTTTTTATTTTTTATATTTTGTTTGTGAAGGTTTTCATAAGACAAGGTAAATATGTACATCATCTCAAAATTAACTAAATATGAATGATAACAAATAAATATATTTTACGATGGTTAAAAAAAATATATTATATAATTTTGTATAAATTCTTTTATTTTTTTTAAAACCAATTCCAACGTATATATGAAAAATGAAAACATTATTTCCTTCTTACAATATGAATATGATTCTTTGTATTCTTAAAGCGCGTTATTTATTATCATTTTTTTTTTTTTTTTTAAATTACATATATATATATATATATTATATACACATTTGTATTTATTATATATGTAACTTTATATTTGTTCTTTTTTTTTTTTTGGAATTGTTCTGGGTTTATCTCTCACAAGTTTATATATTTTAAGTAAATAGTAGTATAATATAATATGAACACACACACACACAAAAAAAAAAAAAAAAAAAAAAAAAAAAAAAGAATATAAAGATATATATATTATATATATATATAAGAACTTATTTCAATATATATTATATATTCGCAATTTAAAAAATATAAATTATATCTTTTTCTTTAAGAAAAAAGGTTGCATTAAAAGTCTATTTTCCATATATATATATATATATTATATATACATATATATATATATATATATATAATTGTAACATTTTTTTTACATATTATAAAAATGTAACATTATTATTATATGGTAACACTGAAATATTGAAATGATTTTATCTTGTAATATTTATAATATATTTTTTATTTTGTATTATTTAAAAAAAAATTTTTTTTTTTTTTTGATTATTTACTTGTTTTTTTTTCATCATTTAGTGGTATTAAAAATTCAATTGCACACGCACATATTTTAATAAGAGTTTAAAAGAACAAAAAAGGAAAATATATAAATTTACATATGAATATTTTATATATAAATAAATAATAGTAATATATAAATTATTTACTATATATATTATATGTTAATCCAGGGAGAATTTTTATGTTCAATTATAGTTTTTTTATTTGTGTGAAATTTCAAACAGTTTATATTTTTTATACAATTTATATTTTTCATATATATATATATATATATATATATATTTTTAAATTTCATATATATACCTTTTAATATTATTATTTTTTATTAGTTATAAAATATATTAAATATAAACATATATGTTTTGAAATTTTTCTTTTTTCATTTTTTTTTTTTTTTTTTTTTTTTAATTTTTATATTTTATTTAACTTTTAATTTTTCTCTCTCCTTTTCTTTTTCTTTCTTCTTCTCGCTCTCTCATACTCTCTTTTTTTTTTTTTTTTTTATAAAACATCATTATTTGTATAAATATATATAAAAAAAAAAAAAATGGCAGAAGAATATTCATGGGACAGTTATTTAAATGATCGCCTTTTAGCAACCAATCAAGTTTCAGGAGCTGGATTAGCTTCGGTAAAAATTATAAAAAATACAATGAAAAATATCAAGTTGCGTGTTCCTCCCTTGAATATAATATTAATCGTTTTATATATATATATATATATATATATTATGTATATGTATGTATGTATGTATATATGTATATATATGTGAGTGTATTTATATATATATTCCTTTTGGACATATATATTTGCTAAAAATATATCGTTTATTTTTTTTTGAGTGTTGTCCATATTTAGAAAGGAAGATTATTATGCACTAATCAACATAATATGTATATGTATATATATATATATGTAATATATTTTTTTTTTTCATCTGTAGGAAGAAGATGGAGTGGTCTATGCTTGTGTAGCTCAGGGTGAAGAAAGTGACCCAAATTTTGATAAATGGTCACTCTTTTATAAAGAAGATTATGATATTGAAGTTGAAGATGAAGTAAAAAAAAAGAAATAATATACATACATACATATATATATATATATATATATATATATATATATATATAACATTTTAAATATTATGTGGCACATATAAAAATTTACATTTTAACTTATTTTTTTGTATTTTTTTTTTTTTTTTATTTTGAAGAATGGTACCAAAAGTACCAAAACTATAAATGAAGGACAAACTATCCTGGTAGTTTTTAATGAAGGATATGCTCCTGATGGAGTTTGGCTCGGTGGTACTAAATATCAATTTATAAATATTGAAAGAGATTTAGAATTTGAAGGTTATAATTTTGATGTAGCTACTTGTGCTAAATTAAAAGGTGGTCTTCACTTGGTGAAAGTTCCAGGAGGAAATATATTAGTTGTATTATATGATGAAGAAAAAGAGCAAGACAGAGGTATACACAAATTTATATTTTTAATAATATGTTCTTACTATGTGGTTATGTGTATTCTTTTTTTAAATAACACTTTTAGATGATAATAATTATTATTATCATGATGATGAACATAATTTTTTTTTTTTTTTGTTATATATTAATGTATATAAATATTTTAATTTATGTACATGTTCATGTAAATATTTTAATTTATGTATATGTTCATGTAAATATTTTAATTTATGTATATGTTCATGTAAATAGTTTATGTACATGTTCATGTAAAAAGATTATTTTTTTTATTCATGTTAATATTTTTTTTTTTTTTTTTTTTGTTCAGGAAACTCCAAAATCGCTGCCTTGACTTTTGCAAAAGAGCTAGCTGAAAGCAGTCAATAGGGAAATTACAAAAGGATTATGCGAAAAGGAAAAATAATAGAAAAATATGCACACATCATAGAAAGGAGGAATATAAAATTTTGAATACATTAAATAATAAAAAAAAAAGAATTTATACATTACACAATTTTATTTATATTTTAATTATCTACAAAAATATATATATATATATATATATATATATATATTTTTATTTTAATATAATGTTTCTTTTTTAATAATGATTTTATATATATAAACAAAACTTATATTTTTTAATAATTTGGAACGAACGAAAGAAAAAAGAAAAACGTATCATTGCTTATATATAATAATACATTTAATTAATCAACATATGACTAAGAGTAAAAGAATATATATACATATTATATATATATATATATACTTAAGAATTGTTCTTATACATATAAAATATCCATTCGGTTTAAAAAAAAAGGATCAAGTTATTTTAAATGTGTTAGAAGTTAGATCACACGTTATATCATTTAATTTATGTATATATATATTTATATTTCTTTTTTTGTCAAATAGTGGTATGTTTTTCCATTTATTCCTACATTTAAGAAATGCTAAAGATGTATAAATCTAACATGTTAGAAAAAAAAAATAAAAAAAAAATAAAAAAAACACACATATATATATATGTATATATAACAATATTAATTTTAATAATAGTAAAAAGGTTAAAATTTTTTAATGTGTAATTTTTTTTAGTTGGATGAATTAATTTTTTTTTTTTTTTTGACACCTGTATTATAACATACTGTTAAGTATATATATATATATATATATGTATATATTTATTTATTTATTTATTCATTTCTATTTGTCTTGGACCCATGTGGATAAGACTTGGTTGTAGTACGTATAGAATGCAAAAACACCTTTGATTAGAAAAAACACATCATGCACAGCTGCAATTTCTCTAATAGAATGCATGGCTAGTTGAGGAATACCAATGTCTATACCTGGCATAGATAGATTAGCTGCAACCATAGATCCTACGGTACTACCACACGGTGTATCGTTTTTGACCATAAAGTTTTGGTATTTGATTTGTTGTTTATATTTATTGTAATATAATTCGAAAGTTCTTTTAATTAAGCTTGCATGTAAAGGAGAAGTAACATAATTTTTGTTAGTATTGTATTTAATAGCAATACCGTCATGGAAATATAATTGATGATTATCTTGAACAGTTTCTGGATAGTTCGGATGACTACAATGAGCCATATCAACATTTAA
>LT969558.1:1226841-1239341 GCA_900097035.1 Plasmodium blacklocki (nom. inval.)
AAAATAAATAAAAATAAATAAATAAATATATATATATATATATATATATATATATATATGTCGTTTAATGAACAGATAAACACTATTTGCATGTCCCTAACGTAGGCGCGTAAAGGATGTATATACAAAAAAAAAAGAAAAAAAAAAAAAAAAATTACACATATATATATATATATATATATATATATATTTATATTTATTTATTTATTTATTTATTTGTACGCACCCGTTGTCGTCATACAACATAAGATACACGACGTGTGAAATATATTTGATTGAGTACCATATAGTGAACACTTCAAAATATAAATATAATAAAAAGAAGCTTCGATTATTTTCAGCTACACAATTATTTATCCAAGGACAGTGATGATCAAAGGTTCTCACACATCTTTTGCATACTTGGCAATGTTTACTTCTTAATATCTGAAGAATAAGAAAAAGATATAAAACGTAGATATTTCTTTTTACAATATTCTAGTAATTTATGTTTTTTTTTTTTTTTTTTTTTTAATAACCTGATATATATCACATATTTGACAGTAAGGTAATGGTATATTATATTGATATAACTTATTACGATATATATGAAAAATGTGATTATTTTTGTTAATCTCTTTTGTTTTTATATTTTTATAAAATATAATATCATGTTTATTTATTTTATTTAATTTTATATTATCGTTTGATAAAAACTTATTTTGTATTCTTTTTTTCTTGCACTCCAATTTTATATGAGAATAATTAAAAATATTATTTATGTTTGTTAAGGATAAAGGTTTGTAATAGGATAGTTTTTTTTTATAAAGTAAAAATATATGATTTTTTATTATATTTATTTTGAACATATTAAGTTTGTTTAATTTTTTTATATCTATTATATTTCTATCTACATTTTCTGTGTCTTCATGTGTCACGTTATTTAATGAACACGTTATTTCTTTTGCTTTTAAAAAGAAATTACATCTTTTATAACGTTGATAATTTCTTTTATTTTTATAACATTTATTTTTTCTTTTCACCTGAATAGTTCTTTCCTTTTTCTTGTCACTTCTCATAATATAATCTTCATCGATATTAAAGTCTTCGTTATATCTTTCTTTTTTTCTCATACATCTTTCTGTTATTATTGTATTTTTCTTTTTATGATGTAAAATTGTTAAGCTTCGAAGCTCGTCAGTTGAACATTCTTAAACATTCAAAAAATTAAATAAAAATAATAAATAAATAAATATATATATAAATAAATATATATATAAATAAATAAATAAATAAATATATATATATATATATATGATATAACCAAGTCAATATATAATGTCATAATATATTTATTACGTTACAAATATAATAAAATAATTTATTCTTTTTATTTTACCAGATGTGGTTGAAGAAAAAGAACTACAAGACGTTCCGCTATCGTTCGTTGAGAAATATGATAACTCATTGTATGTGTCATATTTTAATTTATTATTATTATGATAATCTTTTGTATTATTATATTTTTTTTCTTTAACAAAATTTTTCAAATGTATGGTTTTATCCTTCTCTATGTAATTTGTTGGGCACGTGGTAACATATCCCCTTAAAAAATAACAAATAAGTAAATATCAATATATAAATATAAATATAAATATATATATGTATGTATATGTGATATGATATATATGTGTGCATACATAAAATATATATTACATATATATTTTTTCTTTTTTTCTTTTTTTTTGTACGGGTTACGATATGACACTATGATATACAGGAGGAAGGAAAACAGATAAACAAAAAGAAAAAGCGAATAACTCAAAAAAACAAAAGGATATATATTTTTCAAATAAATACATGTAAAAAGAAGGGATAATTTTAGGGATATTACTACATATGGCAAAACATTTATCATTATTCCAAGGACAAAAAAAATAATATATTTATATATATATATATAAATATATATATTTTTTTGGAGGGCGACGGAAGAGAATACATTAGTTTATATATATATATATATATATATATATATATATATATTCATTTGCGATAATAATCCATAATAAAAAATATTAAATATATAAAAACCTTATGTTAATAATTTATCATATTACAATTTTATTATATTTATATTACTATTTAATAAATGTCTATTTTTTTAATGATTAGTATTAAATTCAAAGCGTGAATAATTTTTTACGCTTTAAAATTATAAATATATATATATAAATATATATATATATATATATATATATATATATATATAATATTTATTTCCAAAAAATAAAAAAATAAAAATATATATACAAATATTGTATAAACATATATAATAAACATGTTGCATACATGTATAACACCAAAAAAAAATAAATAAAAAAAAAAAAAAAAAAAATATATATATATATATATATATATAAATTATATACATACGTATATTTTTTAACAAATATCCATCCTTGTCGTATTAGCAAATATGACAAAAAAAAAAAAAAAAAAAAAAAAAATTATATATATATAAATATATATATATATATTTATTTATTTATTTACTTGAAAAAAAAATTAGGATGTCTTTTTAAAAAAGCTCTGTTCAAATTTTTCCACTCCATTTTTGACTGGTTCACTTTCCTCAAATTCAATGCTTTTAGATTTCTTCTCATTTTTTGTTATAATAAATCTGGGGAAAAAAAAAATATATATACATATATGTATATATATATATATATATATATATATATATATATTTATATATTTATTTATTTATTTACATGTCCATATTGCTCATATGTTTACAACTTTGTGTGTAAATGATTTTACATTAAATTTTTTGGATTACCTTAAGATGATATCCTGCAATTTTAACTTGTTAGATATTTCTTCAATCATAGAAGGATATATTTCAAAAGAGAAAAGAATATAATATGCTTCTGTTAATTTTTTAATTGGTCTTACTAATTTTCTTTTTCCAAGATATACGACTTTAAAGTTTTGTGCTTCTATTAATTTCAACTCATATATATATTCAGCTATTTTTTTTTTTATATCACTAATAAGATAGTTACAAGAAAATAATAAATCTATGTTATACGAACTTTTTGCTGATTGGACATTTTTATATATATTTAATTCTTTTTTTTCTTTTTTTCTTTTAAATTTTCTTATTAATAATTTATATATATAATCATTCAACGATCCATATATTACATTTTTCTTTGTTTCATTCTTATTTTTATTAATATACTTTTTTTTATTTTCTAAAACATAAACATAATTTTTATCAGCCTTGTTATACCCTCTTACATTCCGAAAAAATAAAAAAAAACTTTTATATCTTCTTGGTCTTATAACACCTTCCTTCATATCTAACATTCTAATCATCTTGTGACATTTTGATGTTTTAAAAAATATCGAAACATTTAAAAAGAAAAAAAAAATTATGCATTTAAAAAAAACACACATAAGAAAAAAAAAAAAAAAAAAAATTGAACTAAGAATAAAAGAAGATAAAAGGAAAACAAAAGGAGGCGGGGCTTTTATATATATGTCATTTTGAGCCACAATAATGTTATCAATTATTTAATTTTTTTTAAAACAGGAAAAAGGATTTTTTTTCTTTTTATATTTTTATTTTTATAATTGAAAGGTATTACTGATTTTAGTTTTAAAAGAGGCATCATTAAACACAAAAAAAAAAAAAATAAGAAAAAGTAAAAAAAAAAAAAAATAAAAAATAAAAAAAAAAAAAAAAAAAAAAAATAAGAAAAAATAAAAAAATAAAAATAATATTAATAAAAAGAAATATATATATATATATATATATTTATTTATTTATATACCTTATATTGATAGTGTATGTATAAAAAATTAATATATATAATAAAGCATAAGGGCATTGCCTTATATTTTTTTTATTTCAATATTAATAAGAAAAGAAAAGAAAAAAAAGGAGAAAAAAAGAAAGATAAAATATATATATATATATATATATTTTTTATTTATTTATTTTATCTAGTATGTGTATACCCCATTACTCATACGTATAAGAACTAATGACATGCTTTTTTTTTTATTTTATTATTTTTTTTTTTTTCCTTTTAAATTGGCACACTTTTAAAAAAATATCATTGTTTTTTATCTAATAAATTATATATTAACACCTTATTTTTGAGGTTCATATTTTTTAAATGACAACACAAGGAGTTAATTACACTCACCATATGTTCAGTACAATAATGGTTATCATAATTATGATTAGGATCATTATTTATATTATCTATTATTATTTTCTTATTTTGTTTTGTTAAAATATTGTAGAAAATTAAAATATATTTCTCCACATAAGGAGGATTATATTTTAGTTTACAGTGACTTGTTATAAGACTTGCCCAGTCGTATACATGTAACATATTATTATATTTGTCTTGTTTTATAAAAGTAAGATAACTCATATCATATAACATGTACTGCTTTTTCATTTTATATTTGGATAAAAGTAATAAAATATTTAAAATGGATTTTACAAAATTTTTGTCCTTATATATTTGATAATAATATATATTTGTTTTTCCTTGTTTATTTTTTTCTCCTTTCATAAGAATATTTAAAAGAATTTTATTTATCTGTTTTTCATTGATCTCATAATTTATATTATCATTATTTTGTATTTCTATCGATTTATTTTGTTCATTATATAATATGTTTATCTTGTAATTTAAAGAAGAAAATAAATTTCTCAACTCTTTTATATAAAATGATATGTCCATATTATGGTGTTGTAAAAAATAATTTCTTTTTAATATATCCTCTTTTTCGTTCTTCTCTTTTTTTTTTATTTCTTCCTTGTCTGTAAAGCATAACAAATAATGCTCATCTAATAATATAAACTTATCTATATAATAACATGAAAAAATGTAAAAAAAAACATAACTTAATATATTCAATTTATTTTTTTTTAAAAAATTGTATAATTCAAAATAATATTTTAATATTATATATATTTCAGTCATATTATATTGTATAAGGTTCCTTTCAATAAGAGTCATAATATTTCCTGCTATTTCTATATTTTTATATTTCATCTTATAAAAAAAATATACTACTGCTGTTATGTCTTTATTATTTAATTTGACAAGATATAATTTAGTATATTCTGAAACTAAACGTATAAACCTTTCATCGTAATAATCTAATTGTATATATGAATTACATATGTTGTACACATGTCTTTTATTTACAATTATATTTTTAAGACGATCATTTAAAAAATGCATACCAAATGATTTTTCGTAAGTCTCACTATATGGTTCTTTATTATACAATTGATATAATTTATCCATATATAATTTGTCAACATATAATTTATTATCACAAATAGCATCCCCAATTGACACATTTTCATCATCCCATTTGTTAAAAGATATATAAAATGAATTACTCTTCATCCTATTTATTATCTCTTCATTTATTAAAACAACCAATTTTAATTCTTTTATCTTATTTCCCTTTTGCCTGAACAAGTCAGAAAAAAAAGACAAAAGAAAAGTTAAATTATTGGTACATAAAAAAGTTATGTAATATTTTAATAAGAACTCAAAGAATTGATAGTACACACACATCATATCATTAATATGATTATATTTATCATTTTGTTCTTTTAAATAAAGTAATGATTTCCAATAAGAAATGTGATAATATATTATTTTATTAAAATGATAAAACATATCATCATTTTGACGTAAAAAAATTATGGATAAAAATTTTACAAATTTTAAAATAATGATCATGTTGTATTGAAAAAGTACAAAGTTTTTTTGAAATGTATCTTTTAATAATTTATGAAACTGGGAAATATAAATTTTTAACATTAACAAATGTGTATTCGAATATAATGAATAAGTTATATCTGAATATATTTTATTATAATAATATAATATTTCTTTTTTCTGGAAAAATAAAAAATTATTCTTTTTAATTAATTCGTTTTCTATATTATTATAATTTGTAAAATTAAATGTTTTATCAAAATTATCTTCTATTGTTACTTTTTCCTTTAGCTTATCTTTTAAATATTTCCATTCTATACAACTTTTTAAATATGATAAAGGATAATTACACACATATATATGTGAATATATATAAACAATTCTTTTATCTATAATACTCATTAAATGATCTCCTCCAATTGGATGTTTCCATTTCTTATTTGTGACAAAAAAAGCATTATTATAATATTTTTTCAAAAAATAAACAATACTTACAAAATTGGATATATCCATAAATGTAGAATTATAAAAAAGTTTAAGTTCATTTATATTTATTTCTTTCTTTTCCTCATCGTTGTTGATTTGTATATCTACATTTGAAAGCTCTTCAAGGAAGGATGAATCATAAGGTGTGTAATCATGTACATGGCGATTTTCTTCTACATAAGATTTACTTTGAAAAAAATTCACCTGACAAATTTTTAATTTATCATTTTGCACCTGAAAAATTTTTAATTTATCACTTTTCACCTGGACATTATTTAATATATCATTTTTCACCTGACAAATTTTTAATTTATCATTTTTCACCTGACCATTTTTTAATATATCATTTTTCACCTGACCATTTTTTAATATATCATTTTTCACCTGACCATTTTTTAATATATCATTTTTCACCTGACCATTTTTTAATATATCATTTTTCACCTGACCATTTTTTAATATATCATTTTTCATCTGACCATTTCTTAATATATCATTTTTCACCTGAACATTTGTTTCTCTTTCCATTTTTCCAACTTCCCAATTTATTATAAAAAAGGTAGAATGAAAAATATAATTGAACAAATGGAGACATAATAGTTGTATAATATTAATATTAATTCCACACATTTCCAGTTTATCAATGTGTTTATTTATGACGGTGACAAGTTCTACTAAAGTATTACTACATAATGGATGTCCATTATAAAAATAATGTTTGGTACTATGTATGTTCGTTTTGTTGTCTCTATTATGATTTAAATAATATTGAATCGTTTCTATAATATTTGTAATCATCGTTTCAAAAATATATTTGGATATTTGTTTTTGTTCTTTATAATTTAGCAAACATAATGAATGAAATAGATATATATCATTTTTAATATTTCTTTTATTACATTGTGTTTCATTGAGTATAGATTTAAAATATATGTGAAAAAAAGAGTTAAAATACAATTTACTGTAATAAAGAAATTTTTTTATTTTTATAATATGGTAATTATGATATGGGTCTATTAATATTTTTTTCTTTTTTTGTTTTATATAATAATAATGATTACACAAGGTTTGATTTTTATGGTATATGTTATGTTCATTATTTATATTAATATTTATGAATTGGTTAGTTTTTATATCCATAAAATTTATATATTTTTCATCTTTACATTTATTGTAAAAGGATTTTGAATCATACATATTGTCATTTGTAATATTTCTTGTTAAATAATAATTTTCTAAAAAGTTTATATATACTCCATATTTTGAAATGACATGTACAACATCTTCCTGTTTTATATAGATATTACATTTTTTCTTTGTATGACTGATGAAGTGAAACAGTTGTTTAATTTTTTTTTGATCATTTCGTTTAAAAGCATTTTCTACAATTTTCGTTAAAAAAATTTTCATCATACAAACTTTTCCATATCATGGTGTAAACATATGTATAAACAAACATAAATGTGATTTTAAATTTTTTAAGTTTCCATGAGATGTACAAACTGAGAATAATATAAAAAAATAAATAAATAAAAACAATATATTTATACATCTACAAAAATATGTATATATATATAAAAATATATAAATATAAAAATATATATGTATATATATATAAATATATATATGTGATGTATTTATTTTAAAAATTTTTAATATTTTACATTCAATGTTATAGCCTTTGAGAAGCACATTTTTATTTTTTATTTTTATTTTTTACTTTTATTTTTATTTTTTATTTTTTATTTTTATTTTATCTTATTTTTTTGGTAATTAAGATCTTAAAATATATGATATATATTTTCCTATTTTTTATATTTTGAACTTTAATTTATTAATAGAAATTTTATATTTATAAAAAAAAAAAGAAAACAGTAAAAAAAGTCAAAAGGTTTTTATATTATTTTTTTTTTAATATTAATAAGAAGCAATGTTATATAATATATATATATATATATATATATATATATATATATAATATGGTTGTTTATAAATTTTTTTTTTTTTATGTATAATAATAATATATATGTATATATGTATAATATATATATAATGTATGTGGTTATTAGAAAAAAAAAATAAAAATATGCATAATTATATTATATACACATATATATATGTATGTGGGTATTTGGAAAAAAAAAAAAAAAAATATACATAATTATATTATATATATTATATACATTTATGTAATATATATTGTTTATAAATTATAAGTGTCCTGTAAAAAGTTTCGATTTTTTTTTTTTTTTTTTTTTTTTTTTTTTTAATTATTAAATAGTTGAAGAATTGTATTAAAAGCATTATTATGACATATTTGCATGAAGTGTTGATTATATAAATTTTGTTTAAGTTCATCATTGATATTTATATTTTTTAGTACCTGTAAAGAGAAAATGAAAAAAAAAAAAAAAATTAAAGCACACATATATAAATAAATATAAATATATAAATATATATAAATATATATATATATATATATATATATATATATATTGATTTATTTATATGTATGGAAACATAGAAATGTACACATTTTTACTTATTTATATATGTTAATACATTTATATGTTCAGAAGGTTCTTTATATTTTTGTACTTACCATCTCATTAACATTTTCATTATTTATCATTTGTAGTTTCACATATGTAACCTCAAAATTTTGATCCATTTCATCTTTCTCAACATCTAAATGTTGTACCTTACTTTTTTTTAAAACTAATTCATTACTGGTTATATTTTTGTTTAAAGAATTTAATATGTCTATAACAAACGGCTCGTTTCTTATCTTGTCGTGGTTTAGTAGTTTGGTTAATGCGAGGAATATGATAATTTTCTCGTTCACGTTTATTAGCTTGTCCAGAATGGGTAGGTACAGGCTCTTGAGTACATTGAAAATTAGTCCTAAAAAAAAAAAAAAAAAAAAAAAAAAAAAAAAATATATACATATATATATATATATATATATATGTGTTTGTATGCATGTTTGTATGTGCTTATATATATATATATATATATATATGCTGATATATTCATCCCGTGTTGCTTACCATCTTGTATAGTGTCGAGGGTCGTTATAAATATAGCCACGTTAGTCTTCAATATAAAGACGGATAAGGAATGAACGACTTTAATTTTAATTATATCATTTTTATAATGTTGTAAGAAGGTGAATAGTAATACGAATAAAGGTTTTAAGAATGATTCATAAGAATCTAAAGGTAGATATGTGAATATACTAAGAATGATTTGAAAAGAGTCTGTGTATAATTTTTTATTTGATAAACAATAATGATAAATATTAAATAATTGTTGCATATTTGTTTTAATAATATCATTAAAAATATTATATTTTTTAAAATAACTTTTTAGAACACATATAATACCATTAACATTTCCAATTGTACTTTTCCATAAATCGATTTCATATAAATGATTTAAGATTTTGATATGTATTTTTTGTATAGTATTTGTATTATCTACAATGATAGATAATATTTGGAATACATAAGGAATAAAATCATGTATATAAATTTGTAGTATTTGTGAGAATGTTGTAATAATAACATCTTCAATTTGTTGTATATGTGGTTGTATTTGTGATTTATAAATTAAAGATATAATAATTGTTAATAATTCAAATAGATAATGATTAAATAAAGGATTATGAGAATCATTTATTATAAGTTTTATAATATTATCTATAATTAATAAAACCATAACATAGAAATTTGAAATTTTATGGGTAAAAATAAGAAATATTCTTAATATAGTAATTAATATATATTCATTTAATATTTTATTATGTACATTATATTTTAATAAAAATAATAATCTGTTCAATATATGTTGTATGATATTACTATCCAATAATATTTTAAGGAAATTATCATTAACTGTTTGATTCAATATTCTGTTAATACATAAGCAAGCATAATTATGTATCATAATTTTTTCATTATATAATAAAAAATGTAATAATATGAAAATATCTAAAACATTATTCATAGTACAAATATTTCTATTATTTAATAAATATTTTAATATGGATAATAAATAAATACAATTTTGTGTATTAAACATATCATCATCTTTTAACCATACAAATTTCTTGTTGTTTATATTTTTTAAATTATTATTATTTGTATTAAAATGTTGATTTTCAAAATTATAATTGTCAATATTATAGCATAATAAATGTATATTATTATAATTCATATTTATTGTTATAAGAAATTGTTTTATAAGATCTTTTATCATATGTTCATAAAAATTTTGAGCTAAACTAAAATGATTTAAACATGTAATTAATTGAACTTTATATTCAACATTACATGCTTCATAATATGGATCATTCTTATTAATAGAAATATTATTATTTCTAATTGACATATTTAATATATTTTTATCTGATGATTTATTATTCATGTCAATTTCATTAGATGTTATCATTAATAATGTATCTTTCGTTAATATTTTATATTCAAGAATTGGAAAACATAAATCAAAATAATTATTACATAATGTTTTTAAAAAATATATAGATGTTGAACGTATTGAAAATGAATTTATATTATTTAAATCATGTCTAAAATATTCTAAATCTGCTTCTATAATTTCATCAATATCATTATTTTTTAAACGTATATGATTCAAAACACGTTCTATTACTTTCTCAACAAATACTTTATCTTTATATGGATTTATATCATTCTTTTCTATATTCATGTGATGTATTAATTTAATACTTGATGATAAACAATTATAATTATGACATAGTAATATCTTATCCTTTTCTTTATATAATATTTGGATAAGTGAACATATTAATTTTATTACATACATTTTAGATTCATCTTGATAATTTTCAGATAATATTTTTATAACATCAATTATCATTATTTTACATTTTATTAAATTCTTATTAAAGTATTCTTTACACTTTAATATATCATCTAAAGGAACTTTCATATTACTAATGGTGTTATTATTATTATTGTTATTATGGTTATTATTGTTATTATGGTTATTATTGTTATTATGGTTATTATGGTTATTATGGTTATTATTGTTATTATGGTTATTATTGTTATTATTATTATTATTATTATTATTATTATTATTATTATTGTTATTATTATTGCTGGTGTTTATTATTGACATACTTCTATTCATGTTATTATGAGTTCCAGATGAGGTAACAACACTACCTTTTAAAACCGTTTGAATAACATGTAAATGATTGTAATAATTAGTTAAAATGTCTTCATCATATAATAAGAAATTATAAAAAATATTAAAAAATATATCAAAATTATCTTCATAATATTCTGGTAAATCTATCATATTGATATTATAAAATATTTTTAAAAATACATGCATATTCATTAATATATTATTCATATTATAAAAACATATATTTAATTCGTCATTTATCATATCATTATTAGATGAATTAAAATTAGTTGGTGATGTATTTAATTTTAAATTTATATAATTTGTATATTCATTTAATTTGTTATATAAATAGATAAAATATAATGTTATAGGATATTCAATATGTGTTAATATAATTTTTAAGTCATACTTAGATACATAATCATTATTTTTATATTTCTTTATAATTTTTCTTATTATTTTTAATGCTATATACTTTTTTTTAAAACGATTACAATCCATATTTGTAAAGATATTCATAATGTTACTATGAAATAAGGTATTCGTATCAATTAATTTTACATTATTATTATAGTCTTTGCTTATACTTCCTTTCCCTCTAAAATCGAAGTTACATGTTAATCCTGATATGTTATTATAATAATTGACATTATTATTAACATTATTATTAACATTATTATTAACATTATTATTAACATTATTATTAACATTATTATTGACATTATTATTGACATTACTATTGATATTATTATTAACAGTACTATTCATATTATTATTATCATTATTCATTGTAGCTACAACGCCCTGTGGTATATTATACAAGAGACTATCATTCAACATAAACAAATTATACTTATCCTCAGATTTATATATCCTTTTTGTATTATTAATATAATTAATTATATCATCATTCAATGAATTGTTTCTATTAATTATAATATTTTTTATATTCTCTAAATTTTGTAAAATTTTATTATACTCTATGAAGAAATTATGTTGATTTATATTTTGTAAGATTTCCTTATTCTGTATATATAACATAATACATTCGATAATTTTGAAAGAATCGGGATTCTTTTTTTTTTCTTC
>LT969558.1:1241841-1244341 GCA_900097035.1 Plasmodium blacklocki (nom. inval.)
AGATTGTTTTTATCAAATGTATTATTACCATCTGTTTTCATTTCTTCATTCTTTATTTTACATTTATAATCTTCCTTAATATTACTATTATTATTATTATTATTATTAATTATATCTTTTTTTTCAACATTCTTATTGATTCTTTCTAAAGGCGGAGGTAAAATATCGTATGTCGTGTTTTTTTTATTCATTATGTAAGGTCTATGATAGAAATGGATAAAGTGTAGCAGGGTACTCTAAAATAAATATGTAAATATGTAAATATATAAATATAAATATATATAAATATATATATATATATATAAATATATATATATATATATATATATATATATGTGTATGTGTCTGTATATGTTCGTATATATGATCATATATATGATCATATATATGATCATATATATTATACTATATCAATCTATATTTTTAATTTTTAAAAATTTGTTATCATATATTTTCATGTTGATGCCATATTCTTCCATGGTCAAGTTTTAAATTTATAAACGCAAGAGGAAAAAATAAATAAGAAAAAGTGAATAAGTAAAAAAGGAGAGCAAGGGAAGAGTTTGTCTACATATATATGACAATATATATAAATATATACAAATAAATATGTTTTTAATCAAGAGGTAGGAAGTTAATAGAAAGAAACATATGACAGTTCAAATATTATCATTTTATAGAAAATATATTAAGACATATTTAATTTATTATTTTATTAATTTTTTTTTTTTTTTTTTTTGAGAGAGGAGAACGTGATAAGATTAAAATAATATGAACTTGGATATAAATATATATAAATATAAATATATATATATATATATATATATAATATATTTTTTACAATGAGGAAATAAAGAAAATCATTTTTTTTTTTTTTTTTTTACGAATGCATTATATATATATATAAATATATTTATATATTTATATATGAGGAATTATGCCGAACCTTTCAAAAATTTTCTTTTCGTATTATTATATAAAACATAAAATAAAAATGATAAAATATCCACAAGGGGGAAAAAAAAAAATATAATGTAATAAAATAAATAAATAAATAAATATACATATATATATATATATTTATATTTATATATATTATATTATGTATAAAAAAAATGTATGAAACACTGAAGAAAGCAAAATGATAGAGTTGTTGGGCCATGCTATATGAAATAATTATATGTAAAGAAAAATATAAAATTAATATATAATAATATAAAATATATATATATATATTATATATATATATATAATATATTATTATTTTTACATACTTGAAAAAATATAAATAGAAGAGTATGAGGGTGAAATGAAAGTATATATTATAAATATGTAATATATATATATATATATTACATATTTATAATACCTTTTTTTTTTAAGAGAGAAATTATATATAATATATAAATATATATATATAATTATTTTTGACTGTAAAAAAAAAAAAAAAAAAAAAAAAAAAAAAAAAAAATTATTATATATATATAATATATATATGTATATTATTTGTTATATGAATTTTTTTTTGAATTATTATATATAACAATAATATTATATATTATATATTATATTTATATTGTATTATATATATATATATATTTTTTTTTCCTTTTAAAAAAAATGATCAAATTTTTAAAGAAAAAAAAAAAAAAAAAAAAAAAAAAAGAACAAAGCATAAATATTATATAATATATATTATATATATATATATATATATATATTATATTTATGCTTTGAGAAAGTTTAAAAAAAAAAAAAAAAAAAAAGGATTTATATAATGACAAATAAAAACAACAATTATAGCTTGTGGATAGGTAATATCCCCTTTGATATAACAGAAAATGAACTTTATGAAATTTTATGTAAAGTGGGTGTAGTTAAAAATGTAAGAATAAAATATGATGTGGATAAAAATATAAGTAAAGGTTTTGCTTTTTGTGAATATAAAGATGTCGAAACCTGTTTGCTGGCATTTAAATATATTAACGGTTATGAAATTAAAGGAAGGAAATTAAAAGTTTTTTGGGCTAATGAAGAATATAAAGATAAGTATGGACATCCTATATCATACAATAATAATAATGATAATTTTAAAAGTAATAATTTATGTGATAATAATATAAAGAATAATTTTCTCAATAATAATATGTCATTAAATAATCCATATTCATATACAAATAATTTATTTATTAATAATTCAAAAGGTTTAATAAAAAATAAATATGATAAAAAAAAAGTACCAATCATATATAATAATGATAGTGATACAAAACAAGAAAAAGACTTTACAAAAATACATAATTCATATTTGTTAAATAATAAAATAGATAAATCAAATATTATTATAAATGATATAATCAATGATAATTATATTAAAGTAAATATTTCAAATATTGTTCATACACTCACAACATCCCAAATTATTTATATTCTATCATATTTTAAAAAACTTGCTTTACATAACGGAAAGGAATTAAAATATTATTTACAAAAAAATAAA
>LT969558.1:1249341-1269341 GCA_900097035.1 Plasmodium blacklocki (nom. inval.)
TTCAGAAATTAAACATGTTTTAATAGAAGAGGTCCCCAAGGTATTTCAAGAGAATAATCCTTTCAATTATAAACATTCCAAATATAATTTCACTAAAGAAATAGTAATAATATCTTCATCTATCTTTTTTGGACATATGAAAAACATGTTTAACTATATTTTTTATTTTGTGTGTCTTCTTTTGGTTATACAAATAGTGTTAATACTTCTATATATATATATCAAAACTAATGATGAGGTTTCTATAATACTCAAGGATAAGGGATATACTGAGGAAATGTCTAAGTATCTTAAGAGACTATCAAAATATATGTTGAATAAAAAGTATGTTAATACGAACATGGATCATTTTAAAAGTGGCAGGCACATGAGTAGTGTTAATTAGGATTATAAAAAGAAAAAAAAAAAAAAAAAAAAAAAAAAAAAAATATTTATATAAATATATACATATATATATATTATCAAAGGGAGGGGTATGTAATAATTTAGGGGACCTTAATTTTTTCAGGAATATTCATGAGCATATCCAATTCGTCATATATCCTAAATTAATAAGATAAAAATAAAGATAAGAAAAAAAAAACACATAATAATGATTGAGTAAAGGTAATTAATGTATATATATAAATATATATATACATACATACATATATATATATATATATATATGTGTGTGTGTTATTTAATTAATTATTTATTATTATTATTATTATTATTATTATTTTTTTTTTTTTTTTTTTTTCCTGACTTGTTCATATTGTTTATTTTTAACATCCTTCCAATTGGTGGATAAAACTTTACCTCCTGATGTTTGCTAAAATAAAAATAAAAAAATATATTTATAAATATATCAATGGGATGATATATTTTCGCATTATCATTTAAAAAAAATAAATACATATATATAATAATTATATATATATATATTTATATGTATATATTTTTTTTTATATTTATATTTACGAATGACTTAATCATGGCGCGCTTTGTGTCATCATCTCCTTCATTGTAAATTTTTTTAAAAAAATAATCTACGCTTTCGTCTTTGTCTTCCTTTATAAGCTATATGACAAAAAAGAGATACATACATATATGTATATAAATGAATAAAAAAAAAAAAATATATATATATGTACATTGCATATATATATATATATATATATATATATATATATATATATATATATATATATATATTTATTTATTTATTTATTTATTTATATATTTATTAATTTATTTGCCTTTGTTATTTCGTTCCACTCTTCTACACTTTTTCCGGCAAACGGATTTACGACTTTGCTTTTTTTTTCATCACATTCATCACTGTTCGTTTTTGTCAAATTGTCCCAAGGTACTCCTAAAGAAAAAAATTAAATAAAAAATAAAAAATAATTAAATTAGGATTTACACATATATACATATATATATTTACCTTTTACTTCTTTCTCCAGGATTATTTCAATTTTCATCTGGATATAACAAACACAAATAAATTAAAGTTATTTTTATTATTATTTTTTTATTTTTATCATTCTATATATGTATGTTACGTATATGATATTGTAGAAAACTACATATTTATTATGTAACATGTAAGTTATGAAATTTGGACATTTATATATATATATATATATATATACATAAATACATTTTTTTTTTTTTTTACCTTTGTTAAGTTAATTTTTGTTTGTTGTGGTATAATATTTGAAAACAAAAATTTTTCTAAATGGTATATTTCGTCATCTTTTAAATAAATAAAATAATATGAACCCATAAATATATAAATATAAATATATAAAAATATAAATATATAAATATATATATATATATATATATATATATATATATTAATATATACACAGGTATATATTATTTTAATCAATATACCGTTAATCCAAAGGGTTAAGGACACGTAGTCATCCTTTATGTAGTAAAAAAAATTTTTTTCTTCAACCTCTTTTTTGTACAATGTAAAAAACAAGTTGTTATGAGTTTGTGACCAGTCATATCTATAATCATACAAAAAAAAAAAAAAAAAAAAAAAAAAAAAAAGAGAAAAATTAAATCATATATATATATATATATTTATATGTAAGGTAAGATATATGGTCAATCATAAAGGTTCATTTTACATTTTAACCTGATAACTTTTTCATCAACAACTTTCTTCTCATTTTTTAATTTATTTATATAATCTAACTCAACGTTCTTCAACATGTTGTGATAAAAAAAAAAAAAAAAAAAAAAAAAATATACATATATATATATATATCTATATATATTTTTTGGTATGATTGATAAATCCAGAAGATGGTAAAATGAAATAAAATATATAAATATATATATAAAATAATATCTAACAAAATAAATTTATTTTTGTCAATTTTAAATTAATACTTTTTAAAATTGAAGCATATTAATACTAGAATGTGTAGAAGCTTGTGGATATAAAAAAAAAAAAAAAAAATAATAAAAAAAAAAATAAAAGGCTTATAAGTAAATATATTATATATATTATATATATGTACGTGTGCATATAATAAGGAATTATAATTATATTATAATACATACATAATAATATTTATTAAAATAGTAATATATATATATATAAATAAATAAATTAATATATATATATATATATATATTTATATTTGTGTGTTATTTGTTTATATATATATATATATATATTTTGTAATTTTTATAAGTGTACCTCGCTTAGGGATATTAAAGATATAAGATATTGAGGTAATAGAGTATGGCGTATAAATGAAAATATAATATATTATGTAATTATATATATATGTATATATATTTATATATTACCAAATGATATATCATTATATATACAGGGAGCATATACAGTTTTGTAATGTTAATGCAGATCATTGTTACCTTTATATATATTATATTATAATAGATATGATGTTTAGAGATAGATGAATTAATTATATATTAAAAATAAATTATTATATTTATGTAAGAATTAAATACAAGGAATTGGACATGTGACAATATGTATCATGTGATTTTATTGATTTGTTTTTATCCATGGTTAATGTTTATAATAATTGCAAATTCTATTTTATTATCATATGCAGAAGATAATTTAAAAAAAGTCGAGTGTGAAGGTATTTTAATTTACGAAGATATAATAAATTCTTCAAAAAAGAATAAAGATGATTATTTAGAAGAAAAAACAAAAAAAAGTAGAGATATATTTCATATACCGTATTTTATTATATACAAAAATAAAAATAAAAATGTATTTTCTTCAAATGAACATTATAATGGTTTATCTGTTTTTATAAAGCATGAAATAAATACAAAAGAAAAAATTGAAGAAGAAAAAATAAATATATTAAATAATTTTTTATATAAAATTTATAACATAGAGAAATATAAAAAACAAATAAATAAATATATAAACAATGATATACAAAATGATATTTATCTTTATCTATCCGTTTTAAAAAAAAATAAAAAAGCATTATTTTTAAAATACAATTACTTAGAAAAAGTTTATAAAAATTGTACATCTATACATCTGAAAGACAATCATTATGTAATAAATAAAAATTGTTTATCTCACAAATATATTTTATTTAATTGGACAGATGAAGATCTTTTCTTCTACAAAAGAAATAATATAAATGGAAAATCGAATAACCTTTATACCTTTTATGATCATATGGAAAATGAGAATAGCAAAATTTATTATAATTCTTCTTTATATATAAATGATTATAAAAATGATAACTGTCCAATATTATCCTTTCTCCATATAGTTAAAATAGATTTGATAAAAGCGTCCTTTCCGTATTTTTTAAAATACTTCTTTCTTGACGTGTTAAAAAAAAAAAATGAAAAAGCATATAATTTATTCATCTTTTTTATGAACTATAAGATAATAAAGAATGTAGTGATAAATATGTTTGTAGACAAAAGGAAAGAAAAGAAAGAAAAAGATAAATATAAAGAAAGAAACAAATATAATGATAATGAAAAAGAAATAGATGAGGATCTTAAATCTTATAATATTAAGAACTATTATTATAATAAATATATATTTAATATATCTTTCAATATATATATAAAGAATTATAAAATTTTGGATGTGTTATCTCTTTTTTTCAATAAATTTGTTTGTTACCATAAAAAAAATAATATGTTTCTTATGAATTCTATGAATAATAATAAAATATATATATATTTAAAAAATAAAAACAAAATTATTAATCATAAAAATTATATATATAATTATGGTATGCAAAAAAATTTGTATTTTATTCCGTATCTCTTTTCCAGTTTGTATGAAGAGGAGGAAGAAAAAAAAATACACCTGAGTACATCATTATTTTTTAATTATACAGTAGAAAATATAATGAATGTTGTTGATATATTTCATATAGGGATGCATGTAGAAAATGATTACCTTCTATATAAGGGTTATAACAAGGGCATGGACGTCAATATAAATATGATGAGGATTAAATTAAGTAGAGAAGATGTATCTGCGGACAAGAATAATGAGAAAAAATATATAATTGATAATAATGACAATAATGACAATAATAATAACAATAATAATGACAATAATGACAATAATAATAACAATAATGACAATAATAATGTTGAAGGAGGCGAAATATATATCAACAGAAATATAAACAAACGAAAAGAAAATAAAGTATCAGATAAGAATAACACTTTAAATAAAAATATTAAAAGTAATATTACTATAGAGAGAATACACATTATTATGAACAAGAAGGATTCATATTACTTAAAATGTAAAATTATTATTCTAGATTTATATGGTAATCATATATTTGTAGATAGAGAGAGAGAAACAAATAATAATATAAACGTTCCATTTGTAAATACAGAAAATTATAAAGAAAATTCTTCTCACTTCATGACAACATATGTACAGGATATAATATTTGATGATAAAAATAAAATGAACACTAGAAAAAAAAAAAATAATAATAATAATAATAATAACATGATATGTAATAATAATATTATAAAATATCTTATAAATAATGAGAACACCAGAAAAAAGGAAGATATTAAAATATACAGATATAATTATATCAACTTATATTATAACACATTATTACAAAACAGATATGTAATTCCATGTTTAAAAAAAAAAAAAAAAGAAACTCCTAATATCAATATACATAAATACAATTATTATAAGAATATATATGATAAGGATATGTTATGTGCAGACCATGATACATACGAATTTTCAGATGGGAAAATTTATGTAAATTGTACTGAAGAAGATGACAAAAATAAAAAAAGTAAAAATATAATAAATAATAATATGTGGAATAATATAAATGATAAAGATAAAGAAGATATAAAAATATATGCTGATAAAAAAAATGTATATATACATAAAAATCATGATGATGATATGTTAAGTATACATACATATGATTTTTATTTATACTTAAGTGAGATATCTTTTCCTTCTTCTTTTTTTGATGAGGAAAAAAAATTTCATAATCATCATATATACAATGAAACCTTTTTAAATAAGAAAAAAAATGATTACAACAACAATTCCTATGATATCATCTATGATCTTAAACATGTGAATAATTTTATTTATATACCAAACACAAGGATGACAGAAGGAAATAATAATATATTCAATATATATAATGTTTATAATAAAAATAAAATATTACATAATATTATAAAAGTTAATGATATGGAAAAAATGGATTATCCTATATATTATAATTTATATTATACAAAAGATTATTATATGGATACCACTTATATATATTCTATACCACGAGGTACGGATAATATAAACTATATTTTATGTATAACTATTTGTACTATACTTTTTTTAATTATTATAACTTTTTATATGTTCTATAATTTTTAAAGACGTCAAATAATAAATAAGGTACCCAAAAAAAAAAAATAAAAAATAATAAAAAAAAAAAAGAAAAAAAGAAAAAATTGTAAATATATGAACATATAACATATGGACACATAAAATATAAACATATAAAAATATGGAAATATAAAATATAAACATATAAAAATATGGACACATAAAATATAAACATATGAACATATAAAATATAAACATATGAACATATAAAATATAAACATATGAACATATAAAATATAAACATATGAACATATAAAATATAAACATATGAACATATAAAATATAAACATATGAACATATAAAATATAAACATATGAACATATAAAATATAAACATATGAACATATAAAATATAAACATATGAACATATAAAATATAAACATATGAACATATAAAATATAAACATATGAATGTTTAAGTGCTTTATTTTCCTTTATTTCTTTTATTTATTTTCTTTTATTTTAACGTTTAACACATATATATATTTCTATATATTTTATTTGTTAAGTCGAAAAATTAAAAAGGTTTATGAGTACTATTTTTAAGTGTTAAATGTTTGTGTATATAAGAGCCCAAGTGTCATAAGAGCACATACATATGAAAATTTATAAAAAAAATTGAAAAAATAAAAAAATAAGCACATATTATATATATAAATCATTTTATAAGTATTCATTTTTAAAAAATATATATTTTTTTTTCTTTATTTTTTTTCGCTTTGACATAATAAAAAAAAAATATAAACATATATATATATATATATATATATATATATATATATATATATATATATATATATTTATATATTTATATATTTATATATTTATTTATTTATATATTTATATATTTATATATTTATTTATTTATATATTTATTTATTTATACACATTGTGTAAAATATAAAACATATATTATTCTTATAATGTGACCATAAAAAAAAAAAAAAAAAAAATGAATGGTAATAAAATAATGAACACTTTGTTCTTTCACAAAAAAAAATGTTTTCATTTTATAAAATGTATTAAGAGACCTTATAAGATACTATTTGTAAATGTAAAAAGAAATAATAATTTTTTACATATGATGAAAACATCGAATACATATAATTTGTCAAAGAAAAAAATTGTTTTATTTAATATAGATGAGAATAATTTAGATATTAGAAAAAGAATAAATAAGTTACTTATAAGTAGTATTATATTATCTTCTATATCTATATGTTTAATAGAGTTTAATATATTATCTAATATATATGGTTATATAATATGTTTTATATTAATAATATATATTATTATGAATTATACTTTTTATAATTCTTTAATATTAAGGGCTGTGTTAGATTATCACAACAAGACTTTATTATTATATCCATTCATGTTAATAAAAAGAAAAGATGTTTTAAAACAAATTATTATTTCTCTTCATGACATTAAAAAAATTAAAAAAATTAATAATTATATAAAAGTTTATATAAAACCAAAAAATATACAAGACAAACAAAAGAAAAGTTGGTCATTTCTAAACATGTTACCGTTTTATTTCCCTAGATATAATTTTTCAAAAAATAATATATTATCCAAAAATAAAGATGAAGATATGTTATATCCTTATGATTTTAATAATCTAAACATAGCAGTGTTTGATAAAAAACTTACCAACAATTCGAATATCACGCCTATGAAGATACAAAAAAATGTCCAAGGATTTCCTTTAAACGTTAATGAGGAGAATAAATTATTATCACTTTTAAAATTATAACATTTTTTTTGTGAGCGTTTTAGGGATCAAAATTTTCATGAGGACATGGATGCTACTAAAATGCATACCAAAATTAAATAAAATAAATAAAAAAAAAAAAAAAAAAAAAAATTAAAAAAATAAAAAGAAAAAAAATTAAAAAAATAAAAAATAAAAAAAAAAAAAAATTAAAAAAATAAAAAATAAAAATTAAAAAAATAAAATAATAAAAATTAATACATATATATTTATTTTTTCATTTTTATTTTTTTCATGTATTGCAAGTGGAGGGTACCACATTTGAGGTGTGTTATACGTTTTAATAAGGAGATCACAGATATGCACACATATATATATAAATATATATATATATATATTTATATATTTACTTTGGGGATTAATAAAATATATGAACATATAAACACATTAAAAAAAGAAGAAAAAAAAAAAACCATTTGTGTGTATAGATAATAGTTTTGATGAGCATTAGATTTATTTATAAGTCATGTGTTCATCATGTTAATACGTTTAGATATATTAAGTTTTGCAGGATGTGGCTTTCTATCAGATACTTTAGATAATCTTACATAATACAAATTAAAATCCAATCTTGATGCTAATAATCTTAGAGAGGATAGTTTATCTCTGTTTGTATTTTTAGAATACATGTATAAGAATTTATTTTCACTTAATAATAAGCAAATAAATTTATAAATATAATTTCTATAATATTTTAATAACATTTTAATATCTTTAATTGTTCCTTCTCCTATAATTTTATAATTAACATAATAATTAATGTAATCAATATAGTTATCATGATTTTCATATGGATCATCATTGATATGATTTTGGTTATTTTTATCATGTGTTATTTCTTGCATATCTATATCTTTTTTTTCTTGTATGAGTTTTTTAATTTCATTATAATGTTCACATATTAAAGAAACTAATGAAGTTGTAATATTAATAAACCTTGTTATAATATCTAATATTTTATTTAAACACTTATGTGATTCATTTTCTATATTTGTTTGTATATATTCTTCATTATTATTTTTATATTTATTTTTTATATTTTTCTTGTATTGATTTTTTTGTCTTCCTTCTTCAACATCATCTTGATATTGTCCTTGTTTTCTTAATCGTAGTTCATTTGAATTTTTATATATATTTATATTATGATTATTCAAATAATAATCTTCTATATCCATGTATTCATTTTCTGGTGTATTTGTATAAGAAGAAGAATAATAATCATTATATAAATAATTAGCTTCTTCTTCATCTGTATTTATAACAACATGATAAGAATTATCATTATTAGGATTGATACGATCATATTTCCTTCTTGCTGATAATATAAGATCATGATAATTTCCTAAGAACAAATCATATTGTATTTGTGTGATATAATTATAATGTGCTTTTATTAATTGATCTAAGTTATTACATAAAAAAATTTTTTTTTTGAATGCACGCCAATTAGTATCTATAACATCATAATAAAAATAAGATAATATATTTTGAATGAAGTGGAACATTTCATTTCTTATAATATTACAAAAATTAAATAGAGAATTATAATAAATTATATTTATTATTTTAAATAAGTGTGTAAATAAATACCATATATTTGATAATTCACATTGAATCTTTTTTAATTTTATTAATAAAATATTTATACTTTTATATATATTTTTTATTTTATTAGTAAATATTATATCTAAAGGTTTCTCAACTAAAAAATCAAAAACCAATACATCCCAACCAGTATCTCCTCTTTTCATATTAAATTTATCAAGTGTCAATTTATTTATTATATTGGAATTCTCAGTAAATAAAGATGATGATTTTATACATAAATCTAATTTACTATTAAGATAATGTCTTTTTAATTCTTCTGCATTCATATACAAATCATTTTTCATATTATCAAATAAAGTTTCAAATAAATCTCCATCAACTAATAATAGGAAATGACGAAATGCTTGGAAATTTTCATATAAATTATAATTATTTAATAATACATTTATCAAATTCTTATTTTTCCTTTCTGATATTTTATTAATATAATCATCTATATTTTCTATATATATACTAATATCATTAACTGAAAATACATCAATCATATTTTTATCATCATAATCTTCATCTTCTATATACTCATCGTAATATTCTGAATAATTCTTCTTATTGTTATGGCGTGAATAATATAATGCATCGTTTTTATAATAATCATAATTATGAATATTATGAATATTATTATTAATATTATTATTAATATTATCCAGTTTCTTTTTTCGTTTTATTATATTTTTTACCCCTCTTTGTGTTCCATCATACATTTCATCATTTTTATCATCACTCCTTTTTGCTTTTTTATCATTAAAATAACCAACTTGCTTATTAGCTTTCTTCTTAATATAATTAATTTTTTTTTTTTTTTTTCCCTCTTCTTCTTCATTGTCATCTTCATTGTCATCTTCATTTTCATCTTCATTTTCATCTTCATTTTCATCTTCTTTTTCATCTTCTTTTTCATAACCTTTTAATAAAAACTGTTTCTTATAATTTAATGATTTCATATTTAACATAGAAGATATATAATTATCTCTACTATTATTATACATATATGCACAATTCATATAATTATTCATCACATTGTTATTTATAAAACTATTAAGCAAATACACACTTTTGCCTGTCATCAATATTTTTTTTGCTATACTAAAACTAAGAAATAAAGGTATTTTATTTACATTCAAATAAAATTTATTCAACCATATTTCTTCTGAATTCACAATCTTATTTGCTGCTATAAAAGTCTCATTATACTTATCTTTCAATACTCCATACTCAATCCAATGTTTTAATATTTCATTTATTGGCTTTATGCACCTTTGTAATATCTTTTTATATATTTTTTGCTCCTCATAATCATATGTTTGTGATTTCGAATATAAATATGATAAAAACGTACAACCTGTATTTCGCAATGACTCATCTATCACACCTACCAACACTCTTAATATCTTATAAGATTCTTGTAACAATAAATATAACTTCTTTATTCCTATATATACCGTGTTTTTATGTATATGTTCATTAATATCACTCTCTATATAAGATAATAATTTGTAATACTCATTCATATATTCACGTATTACCTGATATAAAGCATCTATTACTAAACTACCCTTTTTAGATAACATACATATTCCTTTCCTATATTTGTTTATTCGAAGTTTTGAACTATTACCTTTTTTATTTTCACAATTTAGTAGTTTTCCATTTTTTACATGACTGTTCATGTGAAGATTATCTACATTACCTTGCGTGTTCATGTGAAGGTCATCCACATTACCTTGCGTGTTCATGTGAAGATTATCTACATTACCTTGCGTGTTTATATGAAGGTCATCTGTATTACCTTGCGTATTTATATGAAAGTCATCTACATTACTTTGCGTGTTCATATGAAGATCATTAGCATTTCCTCGTTTGTATCTATCACAAATCGTTTTGTTTTCTATTTTTTCATTATCTGTATTGTGTGGAATATAATTTTCTTTGTGTAATTTAAATTTGGGTTGTTGAAGATTATTTGATGCATTGTTTGTATATTGATTACTACGACTATTTGGATCATTTACTGTATTATAATAGTAATAATGTTTATCACAATGATCATAATTATCAACATCGCTAGAGATATTATCACTGTCTTCATATACGCTTAATTTTCCTCGATGATCCCCATTTGAATAGCTTATAAAAGTTTTTATTTTTTTGAATAACATACCTACGCTACCAATATTATTTATTAAATGTTGCATGCCTAAGCTAACTTTTCTATTATGTACACAAAATATTTTTTCACTTTTATTATATTTGATGAATTCTCCGTCTATGCCTTGCAAAGGATATATAAGATCTCTTAGAAGGAAATTTTCTTCGACATCTAAACTATGAAATTTATTATTTAAAATAATATTTGCATATAAGCTTTTATTTACTAAATTATTTTTATGAAGAATGATACTATTTTTATTATTATTTTTAAAATTATCATTTTCATTTCTTTTTTCATTACGTAGAGAAAGTGTATGTTTACTATCATTTTTATTGATTAATTTACATTGTTTCTTATTTTCTTCGTATTCTTCTTGGTTTATTTGATTAAAATTATGTAGTGAATTATTATGATGTCCATAATTATTTTTGTAAAAATCATTTGTATCTTCATTAACATTATGATTATTTAAATTATAATTGTTATGTATATTTTTGGGGAGATTATAAATATTAGTTGTGTGTTCTTTTATTGTATTATCTTTTTCGTTTGTGTTTCTCGTCATATGTACAGAAGAATCTTCTTCAATGTATAAATTATTTGCATATGTCTTATCAGTGTGATTCATACTATGAGCATTTTTATTATTATCATTGATATGTTTATTTAGTACAAAATTATTATTATGATGAATGCTTAAATTATTTATATTCTTATTATCAATTTCTGGTACCTTAGTTGGGTGTTTATCATCATATTCTTTTAATTTTAATAAGATATATAAAATATATTTATAATTTATATTACTGTTGTCTAGTTTTTTTAACATGTATCGGATTTTATTTAATGTTATATTACTATTCTTTAAACATACATATTCAATATCTTGTTTTATATTTTTTTCATTTTCATTATATTGTAAGACATTAAAATTTAAAAGTGAAGATAATATTTTATTTAATTTATATATTAAATGTTTAACTAAGGATTTTTGAATTTCTTCATCAGAACATAAATTATTATTTAAACTATCTTTTGAATAGGCAATTTTTTTTGCTATAAAAAATAAATATCTGGCAAAATGAGTTATACTTTTAATATTTTCTTCTTTCCTCTTGCTCATTTCATCTATATTATTATTATTATTATTATTATTATTATCATTCGTTGATAAAAAATTTCCACTTTCTTTATATCTCCTATTATTATTATTATTATTATTATTATTATATATTTCATCAGAATCTTTTGAATAATTCATTAACCCTTCATTTATGCCTATTTTGTTATTTCCATAATTTTCTTTGTAAATATAAGTATGTCCGTTTGTATTGCTCGTATTACTAAAATTTATATTATTCATCTTATTGTCATTATTATTATTATCATATATGTATTATATTATGTTAATACTTTTTTCTTTTTTTTATAAAATAGATGAATTATAAAATAATAAAAAAAAAAAAAAAAAAAAAAAAATTAATATGCAAACATTAAATTTAAAATAAGGATAATAAATAAAATTTTTACTTCTTCAGTATTATGTATTTCCTTATATTTAATTTTTATAAAATTTAAAAAATAAAATTATATTATATTATATATATATATATATATATATATATTATTTATTTTTTTTATTTTAATATTTTTAATACACATTGGTATATATAAATATATATATATATATATATATATATACATATTTCATTCCTTTAATTATTTACTTTTTATTATATTACAAAGTTGGTCTTATTGATATATATTTAGTTTTACATAATTTAAAAAAAAAGAAAAAGGAAATGAACCTTTTTGCCTTTTTATTTTTTAAATTGATCTTTGGAAATTTTATTATTTCAATGTTATATTATAAGATAAAAAAATAAATAATTCATTTTTTTTTAACTGTACATATGAATATAATTTATGTATGTATTAGTATATATATTGAATGAGAAAAATATTTACATATATATATATATATATATATATATATATATATATATATTATATATTTATCATATATTACGCGTATTTTTTTGTGATTACTTTTTATTTTTAAAAGCACACACATTTTTACTTTTAACATAAGTACAGATACTTTTTAGTATAGCATAAATTATTTATTTATAAATATAAAAAATAAAACATCCACATAAATATAAATAAATAATTATATATATATATATATATATTAAATAATTTATATGAAAATATAATATTATAAATCTTAAAAGCTTAAAATTATTACAAAAATAGTAAAATTTATGCATATACAAAATATGTCGTTAAATAATAAACACCTACAATATTATTTTTATTGTATGAAGGATATACGTATTCCTAAAAGCAACGAAAAAATAACATTAAGAAATATTAGAATTTATAAATATATATTATATGTTATGTTCTTATGTTTACATTTTTTTTTTTTTTTCTTTTTCTTTTTCTTTTTTTTTTTTTTTTTTTGTTTGGGTTGATTATATGAGCTTTTTCCCTCAAATATGAATTAAGCGGAATTCATAACGTGAACAAATATTGTGTAGGTCACTAGAAAGAAAGTTACAAATGAATAAGGAAATGAACTTGTCACGATATACATATATAAATATATAAATATATATATATATATATATATTTTATAATTGTAAATATTTTTCGTTAAACTTTTTTTTAAGTTCAAATAACAGCAAAAAATATAAAATATACAAAATATAAATATAAAAATAAATAAGTATTCACATATATATATACATATATATATAGTTAATATACCAAAAATTGTGATATAAAAAATGCATATATAATTAAAAGTAATGTTTCATTAAATAAAGATGTACATACAAATATATATATATATATATATATATATTATTTTTTTTATGTTTACAATGAGACACTTATATTCTGATATGCACATATATATATTTTCATACATATGGTCATTCGTACATATTGTGAAAAGCAGCCTTTAATATCTAAGCCAATAAGTCTTTTGTCTAAGGTCGATGTACTGAGGCATGCCATGTAAAGCCCCAATGGCTGCTACGGCTATATCCCTATCATGCAAATATTTCCAAGCCACCCTTTTAACTTCTTCTGTATCTATTTCATTTAATCTTAGTATAAATTCTGCTAGAGATATTTTTCGTCCATACACAAGGAGTTGTCTAGAAACCTCTTCTGCTAATGTAGAAGATGATTCAAACATACTAATAAGTTGTGTTTTTAAATGTATTTTGGCTAGTTCTACTTCTTCATCAGTAATACTATAACTTAGTGAGGTGACACCAAACATAAGTTCACCTAGAGCATGTTCGACAGCGATTTCATCACATTGTACATAGAATCCAAAAAGTCCAGTATTATTATAACAAGTATTAAAAGATGTAAAATAGTCAGCACATCCTACTGTCATTTTATTACATATATTATTAATAGTTCGATTAGCAGATAATTTTCCTGGAAGAACTCCTTCTTCATTTTTTTTATATGTTCCAATAATACATTGCATTAACATGAAAGTTATAGAATCTGGAGAATTCCAAGGTACTCCTTCAAAAGCTACTGCTACATGTGCATTTGGACCTGAGTCATCATCTCTTATAATAATTTCAGAACCACAAAAAAAAGGTTTTTCATAATTATTATGTATAACAGAATTATTTTTTTGTTTTTGTGTTTTTAAATGATTAAAATTATGTTCAGCAAGTTTAACAATTTCTTCATGTTGCACATCACCAACTGCACATAAAACCATTCGATCTGATGTATAATTTTTATCTATATAATTTATAATATCTTTTCTTTTCATATTTTTTATATTTTCTTCAGGTCCTAATATAGTAAAACCTAAAGGATGATCTCTAAAAGCTGTCATATGTAATTTATCAAAAATAACTTCATCTTTACATTTTTCTACTTCTTCCATTTCTCTTAATATGACATGCTTCTCTAATTCTATTAAATTATCATCAAATATACTATTACTAAGTATATCACTCAATAATTCTATACACCACTTTATATCACTTTTAAAACATTTACAGTAATATCCTGTTTGTTCTCTAGCTGTATAAGCATTTAAGTGTGCTCCCATATTTTCAATTTCTTTTTCTAATTGAATCCTACTTCTTTTTTTAGTACCTTTAAATATCATATGCTCTAAAAAATGAGCAACACCATTATTTTGTTTATTCTCATATTTACTACCACTGCTTATCCATAAACCAATGGTAGGTATTTCACAGTTTGTATGAACTGTAGCTACTTTTAATTTATTAGATAATTCCGTTACTCTTGTTATAGGTTGATTTATTATTTCTTGAGGTAACTTGTAAGTACTATAATTTGATCGAGATCCAAGAAAATTTCTGCTATTTTTCTTAATGCATGACAAGACGTTTACAACTTTTCTCTTCCACATATTATTTAATTTTGCATTTATTCAGCGTCACGATTAATATATAAATAAATAAATAAATAAATACATACATACATATATATATATATATATATATATATATATAATATATGTATGTTTTAGTATTTATTTTATCTTGATATATTTGTTTCTATTTTATAGAAAACAGAAACAAAAAAAAAAAAAAAAAAAAAAATTCCAATATTTGCATTTACATTCAAATATGTATATATTTATTCATATATCAAGAAATACATATCCATCCATGTAATCACATGAACTTTTTTTTTTTTATATTTTTTATTTTTTTATAATTTTCACATTTTATCCTCAAGATATAAATCCGGTGAATTTTTAAAAATATAATTTAAGGAGTGTACAAATAATAATATATTTTTATCAGCTGTGGATATTTTTAAAATTCAAATGAAGAGGTCATGAATATATGCAAGTAGAAAAAAAAAAAAAAAAAACTTAAAATTATAAGTTTATATGGATTATATATATTTATTATATCTATCTATATATATATATTTTTATAATATAAGATTAATTATAATATATTATCCATATACAAATGGCAGCTTTTCAAAGTATATAAAAATTAAAAAAAAAAAAAAAAAAAAAAAAAATATTAATAAAATAAATTATTTCATCATATTTATATTTTTTAATATGTATTTTTACAGTTAAATATGTCAAGCGTACAAAATGTAAAAAAAAAAAAAATTCACATTATATATATATATATAAATGAAAGCATTTATTTTTATATTAATGAGGATATAAAAATATGTATAAAGTAGAATGTAATATATTTTATATTTTTTTTCTTTAAAGAGAAAATTGATATAACAAATATATAATATATATATGTAAATATATTTTACATATGTTATTTATGATAACATTGTAATACTGGTTAATCTAAAATTATATATATATTTTATATGTATGTGAAAATTTTGGATATTGTGTTAAACTTTACATATTATCAACAGGAACGTATATTATATTATATTCATATTATATATATTATATATATATATATATATTTAATTAATGTTATATTATCATCTTTATCTTTTTTTTTCCTTTTACAATTTTTTACCAAATTTTCCATGTTAAAAATATGCAACATATATTGTTATAATATTTATATTTAAAAAAAAAAACAAAAAAAAAAAAAAAAAAAAACCGTAAAAGTGATTATCCACATATATATATATATATAATTTGTAGTCCTAAGATTGTACAAACAAGTAAATAATAAAACATATGAAATTTTTTTTATAATTTTATTCATATTTCTGAACTTTATATATCTATAGATTTGATTTTTAACAAAGGGGCATGTAATACTATAGTTTTAAAGGACAGAAATGCATTTTCTATATAAACTATTTGTATATTATTTTCTTTTTTCGAGTTTATCAATTTCCCTTTTATATTCCACTTATATTCTTTTCCTTCTTTGAGTTTACTTATTACTTCAATAATTGCCTACAAAAGGGAATATATATATATATATATATATATATGTATTTATATATATATGTATTTATATATATATGTATTTATATATATATGTATTTATATATATATGTATTTATATATATATGTATTTATATATATATGTATTTATATATATATGTATTTATATATATATATATATTTATTTATCTCACCAGCTGAAACGAATACAACATTCTATTATATAAATGCTTAGTTACAATTTTATTTTGTAAATACACATTAAGAAGATACATTAGGGATTCCCCTAAGGTGAAATACAAATGTGTATGGTCTAATAGTCGGATATTTTTATGATAACATTTTCTGTTGAACGTATGAATATTTATACATACATACTTATGTTCGTTATTTTCTTTTTCGTAATTTTTTTCTTCTACACAAATATCTTGAGAAGTGTATTTTATAATATTTTTTCTTTTCTTGTTATAAGTTTTGCATTTTTTTGAATGTTTAATTAAAGGCGGGGGGATGCTCTGTTCGTTGATATGTTCAAAGGTGGGTATAAAAAAATTATCACTCATTTTGATGGCTAAGCATAAAAAGGAGAAGTAGTAAATAAATCGAAAAAATAAAAAAATAAAGAATAAACATATATATATATATATATATATATATATATATATATTTATTTATTTATTTATATATATTTATATTTACTTATTTGGGCACACAAACATAATACATATGTTTGTTTCATGCTCTTTTGTTCTTTCATTTTATTGGGTTATATTTTTACCATTTCCCCCTTAAAATATTGGTTTGTCATATATTAATACTTTCATTTTATAAAAATTTTATTTGTTCTTTTATTGTGAAATATTTCACACTTAGGTATATACTCACATGTATTATATTATATTATATTATATATATATATATATATATATTTTTTTTTTTTTTTTTTTTTTTTTTTTTTTTTTTTTGGGGTTAGTCGACAAAAGGCACTTCCTCATTCACAAAAAATTAAAGATATGATAAGATGACATATATAATAAAATATATTAGATGTATTTCATAAATTACACATACACTATATGTATAATATAATATATATTTTATAATATGGAGAAATGCGTAACGTATCATAGTGAGGGAGATTTATAAGGAACTCCGAAAAAAAAAAAAAAAAAAAAAAAAAAAATATACATATATATATATATATATATATATACATATGTATAACCGAAAATGATAGTAAAATATAAGTATAGAGCACATTTGAAAAGACAAAGGAGGTAAGGAAAAATGCGAGTAAAAATTTTAAGATGACAAAATGAATATTAATAGATATAATATATATATATATATATATATATATATATATATATATATGTATATATTTTTATTCCTTTTTTATCTTTTTCCCAGTGTGTTAAATTATATTTTAATATATATATATATATATTAAAATATACATTTTAATATATATATATATATATATAAATACATTTTAATATATATAATATACACATATTTTATATTTAGAAGTTCTTATTTTTCGCTTTAATTTTTTATGATGGGAGTAGTGAGCATCCAGATAGGGCAATGCGGTAACCAGATAGGATATGAATTTTTTGACATTCTACATAAATATATCAGTTGTTCAAAGAATGAAGGTTTTAAAAGTAAATTAACTACAATGTATTTCGATGAAGAATATAAATATGGTAAAAATCTATTACCTATTGTTGAATATGAAGAAAATGAAGAGAATAGAAATTATATGTACGAAAATAATAATATTATGTGTTTGAATAATTTAATAGCTCGGTGTATACTTATCGATATGGAACCTAAGGTTATTGAAAGATGTTTATCTTTGAATAATACTTATGATGATTGTATTAAAAGAAAAGTGAAAAAAAAAGAGAAATATCAAAAAAATGTAAAATATAATATTGAGAAGAATGCAGAACACAAGAAAAAATATGATGACAGTGATGAATGTTGTTTACAATATGTTTGTGGATTAGATGATTATTATGAAGGAAAAAATAATTTTTTAAAAATATTTAAAAGGAATAACAATAATAATAACAATAATAATAATAATAATAATAATAACAATAATAATAATAATAATTATAATCACAATAATTATAATCACAATAACAATATTGATGAAGAATATAATATGGATGTTAAAAGCGAACGAAATAATAATATATTATATAAAAAGTCTTTTTATAATAATAATGATATTTTAAAAAATGAAAAGTTATATAGAAATAATAATTTAAATAATTCTTATGAAAAATCATATAATAACGAAAAGAATAATTTCGTTGAAAATAATATTTGCTCTTCATCTTACTTTACGAATGAATGGAAATATAATAAAAGTAATTTTATTTGTGGTTTAAATGGGTCTGGTAATAATTGGGCATATGGTTTTAATGTCCATGGTAAAAATATATGTGAGGATTTTATAAATATTATAAATAAAGAGTTTGAAAAAAATGAAAGTAAAGAAAATATCGATAACATATTATTATTTCATAGTTTAGCTGGTGGTAGTGGTAGTGGTTTAAGTTCTTATATATCTTATATATTAAAAGATGAATATCCTAAAACGAATATATTTAA
>LT969558.1:1274341-1284341 GCA_900097035.1 Plasmodium blacklocki (nom. inval.)
TTTTCTCTTGTTATTATTTTTTTTTCTTGTTCTCTATCCTCTTGTAATAAATTATCATTTATATACAAATAACGAATTAACTGTGGTGTGATTTCAGGTCTCAATATCAGATGCTTGCTGTTTTTTATAAAATCGTACGATTCATTTATTGGGCTTTTTCTGAACAAGTCATAACTTTCTAAAATAGGCAGATCATAAAAATTGAAAGAAAAATTATTTGCTATTTGTTTCCATATATTAAATAGATATTCTCTTTTTTCATAATTAGTTGGGTTAATAAAATTTCGGATACCTTTGACATATTGAACAGTAAAAATTCTTTTTTTATTAATATTACGACAACGTCTTTTTATATAATTCTTTTTTAATAATGTCGTATTTAAAAACAATGACTTGTGTTTTCTCTCGATATATTCTTTTCTACATACAATCAAATGTAAGAATATGTTTAAAAGGATGAAAAATAATAGGGGCATACTTTTTTTGATTTTTCTGTTTTTATAGCGTTCTCATAATACATAAAATAAAATAAATTAAAATAAATTATATAACATATTAAACATATATATATATATATATATATATATATATGTGCAGGAAGATTTATTACTTTATTTTAGTTATATTATTTTTATGTGAATAACATTTTATTATACATAAATTTAATATATATATATATATATATATATATATATATATTTATATTTATATTTATATATATTTTTTACATTTCCTTTTTCTTGGTCCTTACTTTATTACATATATATAATTATTGTTACATATTTATGTAAGCACGTTGCTTAAGGTGTAATTGATTAAGAAAGGGAAATGAAAATTATATGATTATCAAAATGTTTATAAATTACAAAAATAAATTAAATAAAAATAAATAAACAAATAAATAAATAAATATATATATATATTAATATTTTAAGAACGTCAATGTTAAATTTTTTTTTTTTTTTCTTCCTCCTTCTATATTATATAATTTTCATTCTATTAAAGATAGAGAATCCGATATATAATTTTCTGAACGTATAAAATTAACCTTACATAAATATTATATATATATATATATTTATTTATTTATTTTTTTTTTTATTTATATATGTTTTATTTGTATATAAATTAATAATTCAAATGAATACATAATATTATATACATCTCATATTACCTTTATAGGATTTTGTTAAAATTTAAAAAAACAACAAAAAAAAAAAAAATAAATAAATAAATAATACATACATATATATATATATATATATATATATATATATATATATAATATATATATACATTTATATTTACCTTTACATATAATCTTTACGAATGAAACCTTTTCTTTAATTTTTCCTTCTCTTCAAATACAGCGTTATTTCTTTAAAAGAGAAAAAAAAAATATTCGGAATGTAAAAAAATTAATAATTTTATTTCTAGTTAGCATGATATATATTCAAGAGTGATAGTTGAATGTCTCATATATATATAATATTTGTTTATATTTTTAAATGGAAATAAATCAAGGTTTAAATTTTTTTTAAATATTAAGAATAAAAAGAAGGACTCACATATAAAATGATTGTAAAATATTTAGTGACTTGATAATTTAGAATAATATGAATTATGATATAATATAAACATATATATATTATATATTACATAAGATAAAACATATAGCGCGTAACCTTTTATTCTTTATGTAAACACGTTCCCTCTTCACTTGTCATTCTTGAATATGGTCGTTTTTAAACTTGACGACGTTGAGGTTTTTTTCCCGTACGATTATATCTATCCTGAACAATATGCGTATATGAAATATTTAAAAAAAACTCTAGATAGCGAAGGACATTGCGTATTAGAAATGCCAACAGGGACAGGAAAGACGGTGGCTATATTTTCGCTTATTACATCTTATCAATATCATAAGAAAGATGAAGGGAAATTTATTTTTTGTACTCGTACGGTTGCTGAAATGGAAAAGTCACTGATAGAACTGAAAAAGGTTATTCAATACAGAATAAATGTAATGAAGCAGAGAAAGATGGAAAAGTTAAAAAATGAAAATGATGATGTAAATAATAATGTGATAAAAAAGGATGATGTAAATAATAATGTGATAAAAAAGGACGATGTAAATAATAATGTGATAATAAAGGACGATGTAAATAATAATGTGATAAAAAAGGACGATGTAAATAATAATGTGATAAAAAAGGACGATGTAAATAATAATGTGATAAAAAAGGACGATGTAAATAATAATGTGATCGTAAAAGACCTGGATGATAATGTTAATAAACAGAATGATGAGGAAGGATCCAAGAATTCATTAGATTCCTCAAATGGAAATGACAAGGAACATAATAATCATGATGATCATATAAATTGTTTCCAAGAATTTGGGGAGAATAGCGAAATTCTTGCCATAGGAATTAGTGCTAGGAGATGTATGTGTATTAATGATAAGGTTTTATTAAAACATGAAAGAGAAAAGATTGACGAAGAATGTCGTAAGTTAACAGCAACATTTATAAGAGAAAAGAAATATATAAATAATAAATTAGATAATGAGATATATCATCCAAACGTAGATAAAATATCTGATTTTATTTTAAAAAATAAACATCATTTAGATATAGAAGATTATTTCGATATATATAATTCAAGAAATAGCATAGAAGAATATGATAATATTGGTTTATGTGGTTATTATGAAAATTATAAGAAAGAATTTTTGTACGATTTAATAAAACCAGGAGTATATACTATTGAAGATTTAAAAGTATTATGTAAAAATTATAAGAATAAAGAAAATGTGAGTGTACCTATATGTCCATATTTCTGTGCAAAAAAAATTATTGAAATATCAAAAGTTATTATATTAAATTATCAATATGTTATTGATCCAAAGGTTTCAAAAGCTTTATTTAATTGGAAGGATATGAATAAAAATGTACATTTGAAAAATAAAAATGATATTATTGTTTTTGATGAGGCACATAATATTGATAGTGTTTGTTTAGAAGCTTTAAGTGTTAACATTGATCGTAATATTTTAAATAAGGCATCTATGAATATTACAAAATTGATGAAAAAAATAGAGCAATCCAAAATGTTAAACGAGCAAAAATTAAAAGAAGAATGTAATAAAATACTGGAAAAAATAAAATTACAAAAGTATAAACAATCATTAAGTGTTACAAATAATATGATAAATCTGGACAATATGAAATGTATAAATAATATGGACAACATAAATAAAATACGATCAGATGTAAACACGGGTTATCATTTGGGAGAAGAGACAAATAGGAATCATCCCATTGAGGAGAACCAGGTGGAATTATTTGTGACAAATGAACAGGAGAAAAAAAAGAGAAAAGTTGAAAGCAGTCCTGTGGCATATTTTGATGAAGATATGAATTTAATGTTTTCTGATTTTTTATTGGATGAATCGCATGCAGAAAATGAAAAAAAAAAAAAAAAAGTGCAAGATAATAAGAAAAGTGATAGTATCAATATGGATGATAATAATGATGATAATGATGATAATGATGATAATGATGATAATGATGATAATGATGATAATGATGATAATGATGATAATGATGATAATAATAATAATAATAATAATAATAATAATAATAATAATAATAATAATAATAATAATAATAATAATAATAATAGTAATAATAATAATAATAATAATAATAGTAATAATAATAATAATAGTAATAATAATGCTTATAATCATAACCTTTTTGCAGATGATACTGTTCAAACGAAAGATATCCTATGGAGTGATACAATAAAAAAGGATGGTAGTGATAAAAGGCTAGTTAAATATGCAAACATAGAAAAACCTAGTGATGATAATGAAGATGAAGACCATTTAAACGATTTGTGTTATAGCCCATTGTTACTTGAAGACATAATAAGAAATGTTGTAATACCAGGTAATATTAGAAAATCAGAACATTTTTTAAACTTAATGAGAATAGTTGTAGTATATTTAAAAAAGTATATAAATATATATGACATAACATCAGAAGGTCCACTTTCATTTTTATATAAATTTGAAAAAGATACAAAATTGGATACATCTTTTTTTAAATATTGCTTTGAAAGATTAAAATCTTTATTAAATAATTTACAGATAGTAAATATTGAAGATTATTCATCTTTAAATATTGTATGTAATTTCTGTACATTATTAGGAAATTATTTTAAAGGATTTATTATAATATGTGAGCCATATCCAGAAGCAACAGGAATATATGATCCTATAATACAATTTGCATGTTTAGATTCATCAATAGCAATGAAAACTGTAATAAACAAATATAAATCGATTATATTAACAAGTGGTACTATTACACCTTTGGAACTATATCCGAAATTATTAAATTTCAAAACAGTTTTGACAGCTTCGTTTCCAATGTCATTCGATAGAAATTGTGTATGTCCATTAATTGTAACAAAAGGATCAGACTTAATACCTTTATCATCTCAATTTTCTTTAAGAAATGATATAAGTGTAATAAAAAATTATGGTATTTTATTAGTAGATATGTGTAAATGTATACCTGATGGTATTGTAGCATATTTCCCATCATATATTTATATGGAACAAGTTATCTCATCATGGTATGAATTAGGTGTCATAGCAAATATATTAGAATATAAATTAATCTTTATCGAAACAAAAGATATTGTATCTACAACTATTGCATTACATAATTTTAAAAAAGCTTGTGATTTAGGAAAAGGAGCGGTTTTCTTATCTATTTGTAGAGGGAAAATTGCTGAAGGAATAGATTTTGATAAACACTATGGAAAATGTGTTATCTTATTTGGTATACCTTATCAATATACATTATCAAAAATTTTAAAATCCAGATTAGACTTCTTAAAAGAAACCTATAATATACAAGAAAATGAATTCCTAACATTTGACGCTATGAGACAAGCTTCTCAATGTGTTGGAAGAATTATAAGAAATAAAAAAGATTATGGTATTATGATTTTTTCAGATATCAGATATGCTAAACATGATAAAAAAAATAAATTACCTCCTTGGATTATTAAATGTATGGATATATCTAATATAAATCTAACAGTAACTACAGCTGTAGATATATCAAAACAATTTTTATTAAATATGTCACAAGAATATAGAGAAACTGGACAAACAAAAATTTCACCCGTTATGTTGAAAAATCAGGCCAAGTGTTGGACCATGGTTAAATCTATACTAAACATGGACGACTTTATATAATATGGCTATATTGTATATAAGTGTATATTTAAATATGTGTGCATTAATATATAATTTTTTTTTTGTCTTTAAATAAATAAAAATATATATATATATATATGTATATATGTATATATGTATATATGTATATATGTATATATGTATATTTTTTTTTTTTTTTTTTTTTTTTTTTTTTTTTTTTTGACATATTTGTAACAAATTAACGTAAAAAAATATTATGTTTAAAAAAAAAATATATATTTAATATATATATATATATATTTACATATAAATAATTTTAACAATTTACAGTTATGGTTGTCTTCTTAAGCTATATTAAGATAAATACTTTTTACTCAAAACGTAGTGCAAATGTCTATCCAATTTTTCATTTGTGAGTGGTATGAAATAATCAAAAATATGTAAAAAGTTTTTATTTTTTACAAATGAAGAACCGTCTGATATTAACATTTTTGGAATGAATATATTTTTTATATGAGAATAATATAATGGTAAATCTGTACATATTAATAAATCATAATTTCTTGTAACATTTGTTAACATATTTAAATTACATTTTTCTTGATGTTCTAAATTATCAAAATAATTCTCTAGTTTTATTTCCTTCAACTTATTTCCTAAGACTATGACATTTCCATTATTCTTCTTCAATAACCGCAAATATTTATAAGCTCTTTTTATATATAACATACTAACATATGGATCGATAACATAGTTCGTATTAATTTTATTGTATATTAGGTTATAATGCATATTAAAAAAAAAAAATATATATATATATATATTATATATATAAATATATATATATATATAAATATATATATATATAAATATATATATATATATATTTTTCATATGTATTATTATCTTTGTTACATTTTCATTGATATATAGGACTAATAAAAGCTTTTTTTATTTTTGTATGATTATTTTATTTTTTTAAATATAAGTTTAAGTACTTTTTGATAATTACTTTATTATAATATGTTTTTTTTTTTTTTTTTTTTTGTTATTTGTTATTATTATTATTTTTTTTTTCTCCCCCAGTGCTAAAGTATATAATAGTACAGAAAAAAATAAATATATATAAACAGTATATACATATGGTACATATGTACACACATATAGATAATATTATAATACATAATATAATATAATATATATATATATATATATATTTTTGAAAAGGTGAATTAGAAAAAATAAAACTATATTTTAATAAAGCATATATGACTCAATTTAATTTTTTTTTTTTTTTTTAAATTACAACAATTTTGTATATATTATATAAAAGGAAATATTAAATTGGAAATACAAATATATAAATATATACATATATATATATATATATATATATATATATATATATATATTTATTTATTTATTTATTCATTTTAATATACCATATTATATGTTACCTTAATAAGAATGAATGGACATAATTTTTTTCAACATTTTATGAAGAATATTTTCTTTAAGCATACATTTAGAGTTGCAAGTAAGAATGTTGCGGACAAGGGAAAAAAAGGTTTAGGAGGAACCATGTTATTAAGTTCACCGATATTATTTGAAGTTAATAATAAAGAAGAAGAAAATCCTCCCAAAAGTGAATATATATTTTTGGCTGGAAAAAGTATTGATTTTTTAACTCAGAAAATATTTGAAAACGAATTTGGAACTTCCATATTATATGTCGCATTTTTTGTAGCATATTTATCTTTATTAGTTCATGATAATAAAATTAATTTAATGGTACAGAAATTAAAATATAAATATGCAAATAATATGTTTACAGTAGGACACCCCAATTATAAAAAATATTTACCAAAAAATCCTTTAATAAAAAATAAACAAACAAACAAATAAATAAATAAATTAATTAATAAACATAATATATATGTAATGTTTAAACGTCGAATATATCACTGAACAAAATAGCCTATATATATATATATATATATGTACCTATGTTATATTAGGGGGGAAAGTATTTTCCCTATTATTAAGATGGACCATATGAAGAATATTATTATAACTATTCTATAAAAATGTATAATTATATTTAGTATATGCACACTTTATGTTTGCTATTTATCTTATTTTTTTATTTTTTCCTCACGTTTAATATATATATATATATATATATATATATGTATGTAATTTTTCTATGTGGGCCTATGTGAGCCCTCTTTTAAACATGAACTTTTTTTTAGAAAATATATTTTATCCCATTTATAAATTAATTAAAACAATGCAAACACGTTTTTTTCTTATATGGCAATTTATTTAATTTGTGTCTATTATTAGAAATATTTTATAAAATTAAATTATGCATATTATATTTATATATATTTCTTACTGAACTACCAAAAAAAAAAAAAAAAAAAAATATATATATATATAGTCACACAGACAAGGAAAGAATCGTTTTATTATTATTATTTTTTTTTTTTATGTTATGTTATATTTTATTTTTATTTTTTTTTTTTTGAAAGGACATAATATTTCTTTAATTAACAATTAGAAAAAAAAAATCGATTGACATATTACTATTTTCATTCTTAAATATTATAATATTCCTCAATATAATAAATAATAAAATATCATATTTAAAAAGAAACAAAAAATAGGTCCCATATATATTATTATATGTATGTATATATTTTTCCTATTACAATGTTGGAAAGTTAATACAAATACTTAAAAATTATAAAATATTTTCAAGTTAAATGAATAAATAAAAAATATATATAAATATATATATATGTACATATTATATTCCCACACAATATTTTATACCTATTTGTTTTCATTTTTATATTACTTTCAAGGGTTAATTAAAAATACAATATAAAAAAAAAAAAATATATTTTTTCCTGAACGTTCAGGTAAAAATAAACAAGTTTCCTTATTTTTTTGTTTCTTTTTTTTTTATATTTTATTTTTTTATTTTTATAAATATAAAATATAATATTTTCAACTAGCTATAAAAAAATGTTATATAGCGAATTATGAAATAAATAAAAATGTTATTAAAATTTTTAAAAGCCTCCCCTGTTTTTTAATATATAAAGAAATGTTATATTTTTTTACAAAAAGGTCTGAATTTTTTATGAAATGGAAATGGAATAATACAAAGAATATATGTACGTTGGCAAATGTGTTTTTATCAAAACATCCTTATAAGCCTAAAACAAGGGAAATTATTCATCCTCATATGACCCCACCAGAATATTTGGCACCATCAGATTGTTTTCAAGCCAAAACAGGTGAATTGCAGCAGTATATTCCGAATAATTATTATCGTGTTAAATGGATTGAGTCTTTAAGAAGTGGTGAATATTTAGGGGAAGATTACCCCTGGAATTTGCTTCCAAACTGGAAATATTGGAGAAAGCGAAAATACAATGTTAAATATGAAGAAATTCCTTGGTTTATTTCGAAGGTAAAGGGAGTTTCTTATTATAAAAGATTGAATGTGTGGATGGTACAATGGGTGGAAAATGGGGTACATCGAATTAGAAGGTTTAGGTGTGCATTTGGTTTATTACAAGCCAAACTAGCTGCCGAACAATTCAGGAAAAAATTGGAAGAGGCAGGTAGAGTTGATAACAGAAAAACGGAAAGGCAAATTAGAATGGATTACATACAAAAGAAGGATGAGAGATTATTGAGAAAAAAAAAATATTCAAAAATATCCAAGGGTCAATTTTGATCATAAAAAAAAAAAAAATATATATATATATATATATATATACATATATTTGTATATTTTTTCATTTTCATTTTTATTTTTTTTGTTTTTTTAATAACACAATTAACAATAAAATGTTACAATAAAAAAAAAAAAATAATAATAATAATTAGGGTAAAAATAATGTATATATAAATACATACACATACATATAAATTTATATGCAAATTAAAGAATATTTTGTTGTAATAAAAAATGGTAGAATTGTTATAATTTTTGAAATATATATATATGTATTTTTATGTTATTTTTTTTGATACACTAAGGATTTTGGCCTACATAAAAGTGTTCATTTTTATATTCTCATATATTTTTTTCTATTTTTCTATTTTATTTTATTTTTTTATGCGTTTTCAAAAAACATTCTTTTAATTTCTGGTGTACAATATTCGATGGCTATTTTGAGACGTACATCCAAAGTATTATCACAATTAATTTTTCTATTTGGTGTAGTTAATATAACACCTCCAAGACATGAATTTCCTTCATTTTCAGGTGTAGGTGGTGGTGGTAGATAGTTTCCAGATCTATCTAATTCTATTTTCACTGTTTTGGTAATATTGAATTGTTTTTTTATTTTGTCTGTATATTTTGAAACAGCTTCGTTTAAGGAGCTTTCAACAATTGCTTTGTCTATATCTCTACATCGAACAATAACATGTGGTTCTTGCATATAGAATAATGATTGTACTATTAAATCTACAATAAGGTTTTTATATTTATCTTTATCTTTATATAAATCATTTAATTTATCACTACTAATTTTATAAATTTCTTTAAAAACTTGATCTTTTGCACACATCTTCTTTAATCTAGCTTTGTTTATAGCTGATGATCTAGCAATAGATCTTTTAATTTCCATTTGTTTAGCTTTTTTCTGAAATTCTACACGTATCTTTTCTTTCATCTTTTGTACAATTCTTAATTTTTCAATATTAAAATCTTCTAAGGCTTTTGCTTCAATTTCA